>PDGT01000021.1:2947714-3048867 GCA_003671415.1 Megathymus violae
TATTATATTATATTATATTATATTATATTATATTATATTATATTATATTATATTTTATAAACATAAACATAACATAGAATTTATAAAACGCCTGATAAATGTGACTTGAAGAGTTAAGAACGCGGAACTACTTATGTATAAATCTATACTTGTAAGGTTTTTCTTTATTTAGAAGCTATATTACTATAATATTCAATAATATTACGTAAGTATAGCAGATAATTGACCCAAGTAAAAAATTAATCAATAATCACCCTCTAAGCCCTTAAATTAATGGCCATAGCCATATCAGATTGGATGTAGCCATCTTTATTAATCTAAGCGACTTAGCTGCCTTCATCTTTTGAAGTGAATGTCAGTATAATAATTGAATAAATTTTTCTTCGAAGTCCACTTGCGGGTCATCTCAGAAGCTGTTCTCATTATAACGGCCTTGTATTTTACACCAAGAGCGATGATAGTATATGAAACCATTTATCTTTATCAATTCCTATCAGTTACAATAATAGGCTGATATATAGGATATGCGTTGTGCTTGCATTGTGGTAGGTTTTGCCCGCCTGGCTAACTACCGCCCTCCTTTTAAAACCAACCGTAAAATGTTTCATGTTTTTTCGGTCGTGATGCCTTTAGTGTTAATGATGTCCACGTGTAGCGGTGACTACATACCATCAGGTTGCTCGTCTTCTCCTATGTCGACGAATTATGTAAAAAAAGCTAAAATGTTCTGAAGTCTGTTATGAGAATTGAAACATATTTGAATTACTCGTGTTTTGAACAAAATTCAGCAAATTTTTGTAAATGTTTTGAGTATTTGAATAGTGCAAAGCTGGAAAAGTATGTAATGATAATAGGGATAATAAAGAATTTGTATTTATGGATTTATGGATATACACACATTGTGCGGTGTATTGGGGGAATCCCCCCCGCCCCCCAATTCCACGCTGACAGATCAGGTCAGGTCATGAATATAATTACTGGTATTGTTATCTGTCTGTGAAGCCTGCGCGACTAGCCACTACTCACCCTTCTGCTTAAGTCACCCGCTAAACGACTCGTCGTGTTCCGGCTGGGGGCTTGAGAGCCAGTACTTTCTTCCTTTCTTACTTTTTATTTCCTGTCCGACAAGGAATCAGTGATACATTTAGTGTTACTGATATCCAGGGATGACGGTGACCACTTACCATTAGGTGGCTTGTGGCTTGTTTGCTTGTTTGTCGGTTATTTGCATAAAAAACTATATTTTTTATATCTCCTACCATTTTGTAACAAAGTAATAAAAATAAAGCATAAATAAAAATAGTGAACTAAGTTGTTACGAATTAATTTTGTGAGTTCAAAAGAACTCGCCGGATTAAATTAAAATCCTGCATTCCTTCTATTTTATATTGTCGCTTGGTAATATTCGTATAGTTTTTGTTGCCCACACAATAACATGGTAACAGCCAAAACATAAATATTGCGAGGAAAAGCGAGCCATTGGCATCGAGTAGATATGTAGATGTATCATACAGGATTTCAAGACGGCAAAGTTTGTCATCTAAAGTTTAATATACTTGCGTTCTTAAGTATTAATACTGTTGATACTATTTATCCGTAGATTGTTATGTTTACAGAAAAAAATTAACATATTTTTCATTGACATAATATTATGTTATATTATCGTCTATGCATAAAATTTCTTCATAAAGTTCTCAAACTGGCATTTGGCTCTTTGGCCTCAAACCATAACCGGTCTCGTTCCGAGGGTACATTCGACAAAATATTGAAGAAATCTGTAATAATATAAAGAGAGTCTGAATTTTTTAAGTTTGTGTATAATATGACGAAAGTTACCTGCAGATCCACGGCACCTATATGAAAAATTATTTTACCACTTTAAAGGTATACTAGCGGTCCCGTTCGACTTCGTTCGGGTCGGACTATTAATTATATTACACATGATTATTAAAGGGTGCTCACTACATACTAATTTATTTCAAACTCTGTCACGCCCTTCTTGAGTTATCTCGAGACAAACACCCAGACAGATAGACGAAAGATTTTCAAAATGGTAAAATTGATGTGTGGAACTCAAAAATCTAATATTTATCATTAAATTTTACAAAAAAATTGAATGTACAGACACAAAGGCTCAACCGATTTATATACATAGGCTGTACTAATACCATGTAAATATAATATTTTTTTCAATCCGAACGAAGCCGATCGCTAGTTATAAATAAAACTAGGCACAGAGTAATTATGTTGCATATACAATCTGACTTTCTGAAAAATCTTTTTTTTTCTTGTAGGCGGTGACGCGTCGATCGCGGCAATCGATGTCAGCGCAGTGGTCACGATCGTTTCGAGGCAGCGTCAGCAGTCCCCAGGACGACGCAGATGTTGACGACGTGTTCTTTGCGCCACAGGCGTTGACTTCGACGCTCACTCAACAGCATCACGACGAAGTCGACGTTGCTGACGGATCCAAGGGGTAAATACTTTGAAATCGTGCTAAAAATAAAATATTCTCTAGGTATTTGTTACAGTTATATTGTCTGGGTTATTTTGTGGTCGTGTCATCAAAGATGATATTTTGACTGTAACACTTGTTAAAAATGACAAACGCGTTTTAGTGATGGATAATTTAATTTGTGTTAAATTGTTGTGTAATATAAGTAATAAATATTATTCAGCCTACGAATGTAGTGTGCACTAAAATATAACAAAAGTTCCAAAATTGCCAAGGTTTAAATCTATACTAATATTATAAAAAGAGAGTGCAAATTTTGTGAGTTTGTGTAATGTGTTAATTTAGATCTTAATTTGTCAACATATATTAAGCCAGTTGCTAAAACCGAAAGAAGTCGGAGCAGGTCACTAATAATATAAAGTTTTACAAACGGTATTTCTTACGCCACCAAGTCCTTCAAATTATGACATCTTCCGTCAAGAAATATAAAATTTTGATGACTACAAAAACTCGCATTATATTGAGAAAATTATGGGTGTACGGGATATGGCCGGCTATTCCACTTATTTAATGGGGTCACTGATATATTTTTTTAGTTTTATTACCAAAGAGACCTAGATGCCGATGTTTATTACCCCGAAAAACCCTTATCTAAACCGAACCTTCATAAAATAGATGTTAAGAATAGGTAAGGATTAGTTGCTGATTTGAAGCCAGAATTCTTGTAAGTAAGAGCTACATTTATTAGGCAGCCATTTTTAAATTAAATACATATGTAATTTAAAATCTTGTACAATTATGAAAAATAACAAAAAGTTAACTGAACGGTTCTGTAGGTACTTAATTTTGGGTAACTGTTTGTTCTTAATAAAAATTTTAAAATGCGTCATCAAGTTTTTCATCATTAGCCATTTCTTTTTCTTTTATTGCCCTTTAGACTTCTTCAATTACTAGGACGGTTCGGTAATGGGCCGCTAAAGGCAGCTGTTTGTAATATATTTTTAATAATAACATCACCTGGCTTACATAGTTATATAGATGGAATAATGTATATAATCAATTATAAACGCTCACACAGACATGTTTTACACGAACATACGTGTTTTCATTTTATTATGTCAATAACCAACAACACTCCAGGCGGGCTACCTGTAGACATCTTAACACTAAAGACTTCATTAGTGCATAACAGCGAAGTGCAATCATCGGACCTCATATTATAGTGGCTCTCTGACACTGCAACCAAAACTATATTATATTAAATTATTATGTTATATTAATGAACTTAACCAAAAACTAGGTAGTTCTTATACGTCTAAGTTAATTCCATCATCAATATCCGCAGAAGCCGACCAAGTTATTTAATATTCGCGTCGAGTTAAAAGCAATTTCGTTACAACGTAGTGTAGTTGTTGACAGATTAATTCGTTTCTGATTATAATTTAACACTTATCAGTATATTGAGATGTGATGCCGTAAAGTTTTTATGAACATATCATATGGGTTATTTTTATTGTTGTTCTGGGATAACTTACCATCGGGTGTGTTTGAATAACTTAATTCTATTTTTTCCGAGCATAGAATAGTTCAGTGCGTTGCCGGTCCACAGAAGCTTTGAAGGAGATTTTTCAACCGAGCAATCCTAACAATTGATTATAAGAAATTTCTTTAACAGAACGAAACACTAAAGTACGCAAACAAAAACATCAAAGCTAGTTAGTTTTTATTCAAAACGGAAAAGCGTTACAACGGTCTGTAGAAAAACTTTACCGTAGAGCTACACTCTATAGAAGTTACAATAGTAATCGAAAATAACCTCATTGTTATAAAGAATTCGTTTATTTGTTACACATTCCTTACATCGGATTGGTTGAGAAGATGGATCCCTGTTAGAAATAATAAATTAAGTTACTAAATTTCAACATGTAAATTTTTGTATGATTGATCTACAATATAGTGTGCAGTAAATAAATAAGTAAATTTAATGTCACAAAATAAACAAGGCTTAATCTTATCGGGCCCGGTAGCGATGTTGTCAGTGTTTAACGGGGCGGACAACACATCCTGTTTCGTTTGACCTGGTACCAATATTGGTGGCATCTATTTACTGAAAAAGAACAATTAGAAATCATAAAACATACGAAAATCTATATTTTCATAATTTTTTTCTAAACTTTTGATTATAATTTTGCACGGTTCCAAAGTCAAGCACTACCAATCAGACCTTTTCCAGGTATGTTATGGAGCTCCGTACACGTAACTGAAACTATCGGATATCCGAAATAAAAATATATCCAAAACTGTAACCCAATTCGATAAAAAAGTTTCGAATATTATCGGATAAGTGGCAAAGTCCAAATGAAACACGTTATGACAGCCGTCGCTTTCAACTTCAAACGTTTTTATTATTTAATTTTTAAGGTTTTTATTCCGTAATTATAATACCAAATAATAGCTTATAATCTTCAGATATCGTTGTACGTGATCTGAATTATGTTCTAGAATATTATTTTCTCTCAAAGCTTAAAAGGTTTCCAAGTTATGATTGATAAAACTATACTGCTATTTTCCATTGGGCTTGTCTTTGATAACTCTGAGACTTGAAGGTATCTTCAAGTACAACTTTTACTTTATTATCATTTATTAGTTTAAGAATAGATCGTCTCATATAAATTAGATTTGATCTGAAATGAAAGATCTACTGATTCGGAACAATGTTTTTATGATATTAAACAGTTCTTTTCTCATTTTACTTTGGAATCAGCAGCCTTACTCCCGACGCTTTCGAGTTTAAATCAATCGAGTTGATTTCGCTCATATGTCAATTTCATACTTTTGAATGTCTACGCTAGCGCACGATCGAACGATGGTTCAAATTGGAACTAAAAATTGTTAGGATCGAATAAAGATCGAAAAAAAGCGTACTGCCCACACTTTCTGACAGTCGTCAATCGAGTAGCAGGATCGAAATCAAACATCAAAATGCACGGTAACAAAAAAGGTTCTTTGTTTGATTCGAGTTTTGCATTTTGTTTAATTTTATTTGGGTTTTTCTAAAGTATGGCTCGCCTTACATCATTATTTAATATTTTGGAGGAAGCGCATCGTAGACATTCGAGAAAGGACAAACATTCTTAGAATGCGTCGATATAACTCTCGGGCACTTGCAATGGATAGTGAAGAATTCCAGAGGAATTATCACATGTCTAAGAATATAAGTGAATATTTCAATATATTCCGCGACGTCGCGGAGTTGAGTTCCGAAATAATGCGTCGTTATACTAAATATTAGTTTAATAAGTAATTAATTTATCTGAAAAACACGTAAAAAAACCTACACACCAACGCGTTTTTAAAATTTGACAACAAATATATTGTCAAAATAATATGATAGTTTCATGGTCACAGATTAGTTAATAGTAGTTGTCACGATACAGATTAATTAATATGAGTTTAATTACTTTTGTCAAACGAAAACACATTTTATATTCATTTCACTATCAAAATTCATATAAACAAATAGTAAATACATGGTTTTTTAAAAGAAAGCTATTAAATTTAGCATTTTTAAAATATTTATATGTGAAATATCCATGTACTTCTCACACTTGACTGTGACGTCATTAACCGGATACACTTAACGACGTTGATAACGTTCGATCGTAAGTCGATCTTGATATTCTATTCGATTTGGTTCGGGAGTACGAATTTTAGATCGAGTTCGAATCAGATTCGAGTTCGAATCAGGAACAGAAACAAAACCAAAACGTTTTCGGGAGTAAGGGCCCTGTTCGGTACAACTCCGAATAGGTAGAAAATACGTCTATCATTGGAATTGAGACAAATGATCGATGCCCAGTTTACCAGGAACTAATTATGACTCTCATTTGCCATCTTGCCTGTTGACGAGGTACAAAGCGAGATGGAATTAATACATAAATTAAAACTTAAACTACCATAGCGCCCGCTACGTTTATATGACAGGAAACTACAATTGTCAAATTGATGTCAGTGATTCATAAAACGAAATTTTATCATTAAATTTTTACAAAAAAGTGGAATCTACAGACAGAGAGGCTCAACAGATTTGTATAGTAGTGTAGATGATTATTAAAAAATATATTTTTGCCTTGATTAGGTTATCATTAGGTTTACTGATGTTTTATATAGCCTGTCATCTGCACAATCACATGTTCTCACTACATACCAATTGTCATGAAGATTGATCTAATCGTTCTTTAGTTATAACAGGACATATAGACAGACAAAAATTTTCATACTGGTCAAGTTGATGTCAGTGAGTTTTTTTTTCCCTCTTACGGGAGGAAGATGGTGAATGCTACATGCATACCAGCGCCCCGGCCGCGCTGGTTATGTGGGACTCTTACCCACCAAACACCAACCTGAAGTGGCTTTGGCCGTGCAGCCTCTAAGCCTTCATCGGATGCGCCCCTTCTTTAAGGAAAGAAGGGTGCTAGCGGCGCTCCCGAGGGAGCGTCCGCTTAGAAGTTAACACAGAAGGTATTGTCGGATGGAGAGATTATGTGTCGTCTTAAGGATGCCACTGTTGAGGTTAGAGCTTTTGACTATGGGCTGCCAGTCGGCAAGTCGCGAAAATAAATTTAAATAAAGTATTAATTTATGCACAATATATTGTAATGTTTGGTGCATAAGAGGCGTAAAAAAAGCTCTTCTTAGGGCCCGCGATGCATTGCCGTCTCCTCTCGGGTAACACATATCCATAGGCGATGGTGTCTGCTTAACATCTGCTGGCCCGTCTGTTTTTTCGTTAGTTCTTAAAAGCATAAACACTCGAATTACTTATTTGACCTACAATTGTTCAAAGTGGGAGTGTAATAATATATTCATTAAATTTTAGCTAGTATAGTCTCATAGGTATCCATATAGTTTATTACACATATATATCAGACCCGAACCTTCGTGACGTGGGTCTGCGAAGAAGATTAAATCTTTGAATCAAATAATGTATACGTATAGCAATAATTAAAACCGTATTGTAAGCAATAACGAAATGTATGTACATGTATGCCACAATGGTGTACGTTAGAATTATTTAAAAGTGACTAATTTTTCCATAATAATGTTTCCATAGATGTTTCCATAGATAATGTTAGATGTATTGCTTTGCTTCATTGTAAATTGTAATTAATGCCAAAAATCGTTATTATAAATAATTAGTCACTACTGACTGATGGTAAGTGACAATGTAGTAATTAAATAGTGAGGAGCTAAGTGCTCGTATATTTATCGAAATAAAAGTTTTATACAAATAATGGTCACTTATAAAATCAAAATTTTTCACTTATTTAATGTCTCAACGATATTGGGAGTCATTGTATTTTTTTCTTTTGACAACTTGTCTTTGTATTAAAATGTACTATTGCGCTCAATAGTGATGTACAGCTATGACTATCACTGTGGCTGCTGCAGGCTATTTTGAGGATGACTGATAATCTGATATTTGGTCCTGGTTATTTGGGATGTCACATTTATGTGTGTTCTAAGTACCAGCACAGGAAATTTCCTGCCTGGAGTGATGGTCAGACCTGTTTTTTTGTATTGTTTGATTCAATTAATTGTTATTTCCAGGGCACGATCTCCACTCAGCTCAGCAGTGGAATACCGAAGACCAGAAAGGAGTGTGTCGTGGGGCGCAGGAGGGGCACGCATCCACGCATCATTGATAGAACCTTTGGCTGATAATTCTAATAGGAGGAAATACGGACTAGGTCTTGTTGGCAAATTCTTTAGGTAAGTTTATGTTCTATGTTTAAGTTATGGTAAGTGAACACAAGACGTCTAACTGGTCAGAATGGGTCAGCAGATTGAGTGCTTTATAGTTCAGAAATTGCAATCTTTAATGCAATAGTTTGGTTAGCCGATAATAATTTTAAATTAGCTTTGAAATTATTCGTGCAAGACCAAGAAAGAAGTACTACTAGCAATAAAAAATCCAGATGGTTCTCTTTTGGTAATTTTTGGGTGAAGCAATCGAAGTTCGAATCGAATCGATTAGTTCGGAAGGGTGTTAGGGCCAAAGACGGTTATAATGTACCACGAAATTATAAAACTAACTTCCAATATAATATAAATTATTGTGAGTTTAAGTGTGCATTAGTGCTCTGCGAGTGTCTGGAATCTGTAGTTCGGCCACCTTTATGACAGCCCTCGTCTTGGGAGTATTGAAGCTGATGAAAGTCAAAAAGGTTGCGGTTAAATTAACATGCTTTTAATGTCAATAAACTTGAACACAAGGAGATTAACAATTGTAATAATAGATTATATAAACATATGTTTGTGTGTGTGTGTGTGTGTGTGTGCGCGCGCGTATATATGCGTGTGTATAACAGTATTGCATATGATTAATTAATAGCAGATTGATGTGTACATATATCTGCAACCGACCTTAAAGACGACTACTTTTTATTTTGAGACATCTTCCTAACATAAATAATAACTTCTATAAGTTTAGGCATCGATTCTGCACATAATTTTTTTTATTGTACCTTAATTTTTTTCGATTACTATCTTTGGTAAAGAAATTCTTTGCGAGATAACTTACATACATACATGAGAGACTTTTATGGTTCTCAAAGTGAAGTCTGCCAATTCGCATTTGAAGAGCGTGTTGAACTACGGCGGTAGTGAATATTGACTTGTGAATATAAATAGGCCCGAGCCCAGTAGTGAAAGATTTGTGGCTTAGGATGATAAAGCTATCAACTGTATTGCTTTTACGCGTGTTTTGAATTTTATTCTGCTTTCATAAACTATTCAGTAACAAAGACTTCTTGCTGGTATGTACTTAAAGTTTTGCTAGGAATGTACGGCTATGTAAGATATTCTACAGAATTGTCGAAGGTTGTTCTTTTTTATTTATTTTTAAACGCATATTTTATATCTTGGCGAAACTATTCAAAGAACCTCCGTGCAAAATATCTAGATTCTACCACTAGCAGTTTAGAAACATAGCTGACAACCCTTTAAACTTTTTCTACGGGGTTGTTTTCAGAAAATTTCGAAATTAATAAATAATATTTTTATTATAATTGATTGAACGATAACAAATCATAATTTTCCGTTCAAACTTTACACGATCTAGAACCATTCGTTTTGGTAGTTTTTAAAATAATAGACTTAAGGCTTATGTGTATGTAGTTAAACGTTAATGATGGATGGAATAACAAATCATGAGAATTTCTGCTCTCTAGCATTATCCGGGCCTAAACTCCAAGGGTTTAAAGATACGACGTAACGCTTCGAGAAAAGGGTGCTCTCATGCTTGTGGGTGGCGGGGACACTATCATGCTCCTTGATTTGATTTGAATTAGGAAAAACGAATTTTCAAAAATCCTTCTTGTATGCCAACAAAAACTTCACGAATAATTACATCTTCAAATTTTGGGTTTCCAGTAAGCGATTTACGCTTTGGGATGCTAAATCAGTCGTATTTTACTCGTAAATATTATACAGAACATGATTATCTTGTAAATAACCACCGACCTACCAGTCCTATCGAAAGTTTTAGAGAAGGTGGTACTTGATCAAGTGCAAACATATTTAGAAAGAAATAATATTTTACCAAAATTTCAGTCTGGCTTTAGAGCACGGCACGGTACTGAAACTGCACTTCTAACAGTTACTGACAACCTAACAGAGGCCTCCGATATGGGACAGAGTAGCATCATGGTACTACTCGATTAATCCCGGGCTTTCGACTGCCTTCACCCAAGAATACTTTTAACCAAACTTAAACATTTCGGATTTTCAGAAAATGCTTGCAGCTGGTTCGAATCTTTTTTAACCAAAAGAGAGCAAATGGTGGTAACAGAGGGCAGAGATAATAGCAAGAGATTTTCTTCTCTTCAAACAGTCGAACGAGGTGTGCCTCAGGGTTCACTACTCAGTCCTATACTGTTCTCATTGTATACAGCAGACCTGCCTAGCCAAATTAAATCGTGCAAATATCATCTATACGCGGACGACACGCAGCTGTATTACTCATTTGATACCAAAAATATGAAACATGCAATTAAAAAAATTAATGAAGATCTCAATAATGTGTACTCATGGTCACAAAAAAACTCGCTGACTCTGAATGCAAATAAATCTCTAGCGTTGGTCCTAGGCACAAAACAGCAAATAAGAACTGTACTCGACTACGAAGATAAAGTCAGGATAAATGACGTACCATTGGAATATGTAACATCTGCTCGCAATCTAGGATTAATATTAGATGGAGAACAAAAATTCGTTGAGCATATTAACAATAAAATCAAAACTGCGTTCATTAAACTAAAAACCCTATACAAAATTAGACCCTACATTCATGAGAATATTCACCTGCTCCTATGCGACACTCTAGTGCTCTCGCAGTTTAATTATTGCAGTTCAGTCTTTAGCCGTAAAATTACACGTAACACAGAAAAAGCAATACAACGTGTCCAGAATGCATGTATTCGATACTGCTATAATGTGCCCAGAAGACAATACATAACACCATATTTAAATAAAAAAGGCATACTCAATATGCATGCTAGGAGAGAGTTACACTATGCTTCGATAGTCCAAAAGGTAATATGGAACAAAAAGCCAGAATATCTATTTGAAAAACTTAATTGGATTAAAGACGTCTCTCAACAAACATACGCTTCCACACACATACGTCTAAAGACACTCACACATAAGACAGCCAGATATAGAGGCTGTTTCAAATTCGCCGCAGCTAGAATTTGGAATGATTTGCCACCTCCTATGAGAAAACAAATGTCTACGGAATGCTTTAAAGCCAAATACAAATCGGCTCTACTAAAAAGACAATCTGCAGCGGAAAATTTGAAACATCCCTATATTAAGTTTCTTAATTTAAAGGACTTTTTTTCTGTAAAAACATGACACAAACAGACGCCCGTGCGCCCGTCCATACACACACACACACACGATCTGTAATGTATATGTTGTTCTATTTCTAGTTTTTCTTTTTCACTTCACTTTTTTTTTTTTTGTATACACGTAATATTACTGTTGATCTACCTATATTGTATTTTAAACTTATTTTGTAATGGGGGAACATGCAACCATACTCCCGCATAAGATCTCAGGGAGAAGGGAACGGCTGAAAAACAGCGCTGCGCGAGGATGTTACCCCGCGTCAGCTAAAGCTGAGCCGCCCCCCTTTTGCCTCAAATTATTTGTGTTTGTTATAGTGTTTTCTATACAGTTAGGTTTTTTTTGTTTAGTTAGTTGTGTTTTTTTTTTGTGTTCATATCCTTTATTTTTATATGAGAGGCAATAAATCATTATTATTATTATTATTATTATTATTATTATTATTATTACTTCTTACGTTAGGCATTGTCAGAGAAATTCGGACTGGATTCAGTTTCCTGATACTCAGTTTGGCCACTACCCTTTCCAGCAATTAGTACTGGAGCGACGTTGCGACAGATGGTATAGACTTTTCAATAAGGGGAAGTAATTCGTGCCGAAATAATATTATTCATTTTTTAGAACGGTTTAATCCTAACTTAGTTAGTTGTATCTATATGTTATCACACGTTATTACCTGACGTATCCGTTTGTGAATGAAATTTCTGAAATACTTTCATGTTAGATTGAGGTTATAAAATTCAGGTGACATGTCTGTTTTGTTAACACGATAGATCAGTGTTATGTTAAGATGTTAATATGTACCTACATATGAGACATGTTTCATATTGCAGGACATATCCCAAGTTACCTAGTAATTATTTAATGCACAATTATTTTATTTATTTCCTTTCTATGCTTTATTTCCTTTACTTTACTTCTTCTTATTATCTTTAATACTTCGACTTTTAACACGTTTATGATCATTGTTAGTTGGTTTTACGTATCTTTTTATTATTCATAGTGCGTAATAAAGTGGAGCGTCGAGATGCTGGCTTGTTAAATAGCAAATGATTCTCAAGATTAATAGTTGCCCCGGTTCAGCGCAATATCCATCTACCATAATTATTTACGAGCATTCACGGAGTGGTTCAGAGCTCGCCTCGTCATTAGCATCGTATTTATATCATGCTTCTTGATTTATATTATTGATTACAAATACGTTTTACGCTAGATTTCAAATCGATCCCAAAAGGGCACCAGTTTCAATTTTCTCCTGACTTCAGCTTTAACCGCAAACAACTCCAAATTAAGTTAAAGAGAATCAAATTAACTGGAAAAAGGAACTCGATAGCAGTTTATTCCAAAACAGTAAAAATTAATTGCTCCTATTGAGGGCTGTGTTAAAATGCCACTTTGTTAATGTAAGTATTCATACCCTTCAGATTGTTGTACATTATCTAAAGTTCCAATAAATAAGTTTGCAACTTTATAAATTTATGCCCACTATCGTAAGTATTAAACGAAATTCAATTGATATAACGATCCCATAGCCCAATTGGTAGTGATCCTGCATATCGAGCGAGGGGTCCCGGGTTAGATTCAAGCTCGGGGCAGACTTTTATATGATAGATAATGGTTTGTTCTCAGGTCTTGGGTGTTAGGGATGTGATATTTGTGTATGTTTATGCCGTCCGCAACACAGGGACTCCTAGTGCGGGGGTGTGAGCGTGTGAACGCTTATAATTATAATTAAATAATAAAACGTACGTACCTAAATCTGTGATTGGAGAACAGTATTGTTCAAAATGGAAATTTTAATACGGACATTCGAGAGATATTTTTTTTTGTGCTGCTATAGCAGATGCTTGTGTTAAAATTTAATTTGGATAGGAATATTACGTAACTATAATAGTTTAATTTAATAGTGGTTAAGCTCAAGGGGATAAAACGTACAAAAAATCTGCAATTTTGCTTAATTGTATTTTAAGTTACACTTAATTGCGTTTGTTATTTCACTCTAATATATTCACCAGAATTACTTAGTATCTATTCATTTGCGCTTGAGCCTTAACATTGGAAATGGACGTTTTATATTATAATTTATATTTCAACGGGATCAAGATCAAAAACAGATTCGGAATGCCATTTCAGAATTTGATATGAACTCTTACATCAACTGTACGTACTAAAGTTACACAAAGAAATATATAACATTTACATTTGCATGTTAGTGTTATCCAACAATAGGAAAAGATGTAATGATATATCATTAAATAATATTGACAGGTAACAATCTAGATTATTTATTAAAACCTGAGTTACAGAAAAGTGACTACCGTTTTTTATATGTCCATTAACTTCCGTGATTATCGAGATTAGATTGTAAACATATTTACAAAAACATATCTCTTTTACATGTTGTTGTAAAGCTCTACATTTCTGGTCAAATAGCTCTGATCCACCAGTGATAAGCAATTCACGGAGCAAATTTCCTTTCTTCTACAAAATGTAGAAAATAAAAAAATTCCAATTTTATTTAAAGCTTAAGTGGAGTATCACCGCGGCCTCGTTTTAATTGTTGGATGGGGCTAGTGGTAAAATTTCAGAAATGCTTCTGTATTTCAAAGTACAAGAATCCAACTGTTACTAATACCCTATTCGTTATAACTGCTATTATGATGTCAAATTCTCTTTTTATTTTCGTTATTCGTTTCGTCAATTCTAAATAACCCCAAAGAAACAACGATAAACTATTCCAAACTCCGAATTATATCTCATGGTAGTTTGTCGAATAGCATCGGTGAGTTAACTTGGTGCCTCCAAAGTCATCTAGTTAAGTCTCAACGCGTAACTATGACTTGCTTAACGACCCGGCAGCTTTGGAAGTAATCTCATTTACTGCAATCCTGTCGATTTTGCATACGTAGTACGTATAGTAACGTTACACTTTGAAAGTGACTGTATATTACATAGTCAGCTACTTTTTGCTTTTGCCACCAAGTATGTAGAAACGACTATAGTCCAACGACGTGGGTCAACACTAAATGATATATAAAGTTAAGCAAAGTAAAATACGCTATTGGGGTGAGTAACTGTCAGTGCCAAAATTTTATTAGCACTCTGTGCGGAGGTAAATTTAAGCCGTCGGTCGGTCGATGGTTGTAGAAACAGTCATTAAGCATTAAGAATTTTCGACTCTTAGGATAGTCACTAACCACTCCATTAAATTCTGCTGAAGCTGCGTGGCGAAAGATTTGGATGTTCTAATTACGACGTTAAGAATATGGGGGTCACGTCGATCACATTTCTTTATTAATAAGCTATCGGCCCGCCCCGAGGTTGTTCGGGTTGTAAAAAGTATTGTATACTAGAAAACTGCCCTCGTTTCACTGCAGAATAACTACGCCTTACGCTTAGAAATAGCACATGCATTGTTTTAGGACTGGGTTTTTCTCGTTTTATGAATTAGAAATATTATATTAATTAATAAGTTTTTTTTTGTAATGGACGGATTGCATTGAAACGAACTTAAATTAAATATGAAGTAATGCTAGTAATGCACTGCAATATATTAGTGAAAACTATAACGAAACCGGTTAACACGTTTCTGAGATTAGCGCCCACAAAAACACAGACAAATAGACACGAATTATATCAACTATTGTTTTGGTTTCTATTCCGTTAATAATATTTTAGTCATACCTATATACAGAAATTTACAAATTCATGTATGGTGTCGTATATCGTTCCTCTTTTACTCTATATCATTAATTTCTTAGCACACTTCTTAATTCCGTTGCTGGTATGGTATTTGCCCATAATACGTACTACGAAAAGTCATATTGGCTTTCCTACTTCTGAACTAATATAAATCACATTAACGATTTATTAAAATATATATTTTTGAACATTTAACATATAAACACAGCGTATCATAAAAATATATATTAAGAAATCTAAAAGATGAATTACCCTATTCGTGTTTCAATACAGTTTGTACGGAAACGAATGGTTTTCTGCGAGCATATTTCACCTGTGGTATTAATATATCACTCTTTTTACCAGAACGCGCATTTAAAACTTAGCGTAATGGCTTTTTGAATTAAATATATAATGGACGCGACGCGGGTATTATTTACGGCTCTACGATGTTCGCCGATTTCCACTCATCATGTCTATTTCCCAAGAGATTACTTATTGGCCAATGTATTTACTAAGCTGTTGGCCGCATGCCGCTAAACTTTAGAAGTGACAGCTTAGGAAATGTGGTTTTTCCTATTAAGTTTAATATAAGTCGAGTAACTCTTAGGATAAAACTCGTGAAAACAGTTACTCTTAATGTATTTCATACTTTATTTATGAAGTTTAGTAAGCAACAACTCCCAAATAAGAACTTTATGTATCAGAGACAACCATGATACAAAAATATGACTAATAAATAAACTAAAAATGCTTAAAACCAACTGTCTGTTAATATTAGAAAACTAATCATTAAATAGAAAGATACTATCAGAAATATGGTTACTATACGCACGTAAATACTTAGACAAGAATTGAAACCCATTATAAGCTCACGCGAGCGGTGACAGAAAGGGATTCTACCAATCTTATGACTAACAATATAGCCATGTCGATATTTGTCTGAGCAACGTTCTTGTTATACTATGATTTATTAAATACGCTATAAAAATATTATTACATATATGCCGAGAAACGATTTGATCATTCAATTAAAAGTATCCATACAGTTTGCGTAACAAAAGTTTATACAAAAATGTTTTGTGTTATAAATAAAGGACGTAGTTGCCATAGTAAAAGTATAATGTTTCATAAAGTTAGGCTTTACTGTCTTGAAAATATTCAGGTTTTAAACTTTGAGAGCCTCTTTTGTAAAAGTTTGCGGTATAGCCTTATGATTTATAGGGCCCATCGATGTTTTAACTATACCTATTATCATTATATTTGCAAAGTTTTGACAAGAAGCTTATGAGTTTCGAGATAAAACATCTCCTTTATAAGCGTCGCTGACCCTAATACTTTGTTTACGTCTGTATTATCAGGTGTGGTGATCATTGTGCCTCAGGTAAACATCAAACAGGTTTCTCAAATTTGTCGATACTTCGGTACTATCTGTAAGGTTGCTCGAAGCAACTCTGTCTATGGCAGAACTATAATGACTATTGGTGATTGTGTCCCAGGTAAACTTCAAATTCAAATTCAAAATCATTTAATCATATAGGTATTCAGTAAATACACTTATGAACGTCATTTTTTGCTTCTACCACCGTTTCGAAAAGGTGCTTTAACAATGAGGAGAAGAAACGGCGAAAGAAACTCCTCAGCACATCTTTTAAACAACATATGATAATTACAAAAGTTTAAACCTGTGCGGAACTAGTTTCGACACTAATTTTATCCAGGCATCCTTATCATTCATGTTCTCATCTATACTATAATATCCTTTGCCTATAAGTTGTGTTTTAATGCGACGCTTAAAAGTTCCAATGGGCAACTCGCGTAACGACTTGGGAATCTTATTGTAAAAACGAACTCCAAGCCCCATAAAGGAACGCTGAACCTTTTGAAGACGAAATGCAGATGTAACCAAATTATGCCTATTTCTTGTTTGATGATTGTGTATCACTTTTCTGCTTATACGTATTTAATTTTTTTTTTAATAAATACTAAATTACAATATATATACTGACTGGCTACGGTGAGTACACCTATTTCTTTAAATTTTTCTCCTAATGACTGACGCGACTTTAATCTGTATATAGCTCTAATTGCTCTTTTCTGTAATATAAATATTGAATCAATGTCCGATGATTTACCCCACATTAGGATACCGTAAGACATAAGACTATGAAAATACGCAAAATAAACAAGACTAACTGTCTCTACATCAGTAATCAGTCTTATTTTCCTAATAGCGTAGACAGACCTACTAAGTTTACTTGCGAGAACCGATATATGGGCGCCCCACTGAAGCTTACTATCTAAGGTGATACCTAAAAAAACTGTGGATTGTTCCATAGGCAGTGTTTCGTTATTTAATTTAAGGATTTTGCCTACCTTCTGCACATTTGGTAGTGCAAACTCTATACACTTCGTTTTATTGGCATTTAGAACTGAGATTCACAAAGATTTTTGTATTTATTACAACGTCCGCATTATTACTATCTCTGTTAACTGTTATCAATCTTTTCTACGAAAAAAAGGTTGCTCAAATCAATTTTGTTTACGACATAACTATAAAAGGTGATAGTGATCAAGCGCCAGGCGAAACTCGTGAAGGGCTTAACATCTATCAAAAGAAAGAAAAAAAACATTTAGAAAAAGAAAATACATTATTAAATATATATAATAATTATATATGTATGTCGGCGATGCCAGTAGTTTTAGCAGCATTGTCGAATATAGCGTGGGCGTTTAATCGTTTAACACTTTTAATTAATTGTTAACAAACACTTCACACCGGGCAAACGAAATAAGTAACAGTTCTTAGTGTCGAGGAACCGATCTCTTCGACCGCAGAATGTAAACTGTGGCTCCATCCGGCGTCACTCCACTAGCTAGGCTCTGTTGTAGCACGATGTTAGCCGAGTATCGACGTCATCGCGGCGGTGCTGCCATCACTCGAATATCGTGCTGAGTTTCGTTTCACGTAATCCGACATACAAACATATATTATTAATTATTCACAACTTGTACAATGAAATAGTAAAAGGTTATTTTACTATTTTCATTGTCCTCTACTCTCATAACCGGAATACTAGTACAAGGTTACTGATAACAACATTGTTTACTGCAAAATTTGGTGTGGTTATGTTCCAAGTAAATCTCTCAAATATTTAAGAATCTATCTAACATCTCCCGATTTCCAGACTAAATTTTCTGTATATCAGATATAATTCGCCCTTAAATAAAATTATTCGGGCTCATGGCTTTAAAACCTATCGGTTACCGCATTAGGTACAGTCTATCGAACTTATATCCACCGCTTTGGCGTTATCTGTAGCTAACGGGTTTGTTAGCCGTTAGGTTCAGGGTCGATCAGAACTGAATTCATGTCAGTGTTGATTAGTTTTGAATAAGCGCACTCTGTATTTGTGAATCCCTTCATGATTTAATCTGGCTTTTCCATAAGAAATAATGAAGAAAGGGCAGTGATATTACAGATTGTAATTAGATTGGATGAGATGCGATGCATGTTTATACTTGTTGAATACCCAAATCAATTGATTTTTGTGATCACTATTATGCAGAACATTGCGTTGAAAAATAATTCTTTCATAAAGGTTTCCAAATTAAAATAGATAAGAAAACTAATGTTCATATTAGTGGTCCAAATTCGACGACCATTATTTAATAAAGTCCAAATTTTTTTCTGACTAAAGAACAGAAGAAAAAAAGTACGAAAATGTTTTGTCTTTGCCTGTTTTAATAATATTTGGTTTATCAAAAAACTTCTTTTTTCGGAATCTTTTATTGATAACACTGAAGCTCGTCAATAGCTACCAAACATAACTAAAATAATAAGAAAATTGGTTGAAAAAAAAATCACCTAAATAGCATAGGAGAAAAGGGGGTACAATGATTTCTACACATACAAAATGCATGGGCTATAAAAGATAGCTAAGTGCTCTGCGAATTTTTTTTATGTAATTAGTCTACAAACGTGCAGACGAGCCACTTGCTGGTAAATGGTCACCCATAGACTTCAGTAACACCATAAACATCACCGAAGTGTTGCCGATCGAAAAAAAGGGAAGCGAGGGACCCGCATTATTACTTGATCTCCGACATTGCAACCGGAATACGTATGAAGCATTTCACATTCGATTTTAAAAAGAGGCTGGTAGCTAGCCAGTCGGGCATATATCCATCCATCCAGTATATTAACATTCCGTTTTTGCAATGCCGAATGTTTGCACGGTCCCGAACTGACGGCTTACATGCTGCAATAAGGAAAATGGAGACATCCTTGATGAGGACTGTCAGGGGACATAAGAATATCATTCCAAAAATTGTTTCTGAAAAATGCATGTATCTGTTTGGAAGCACTTTGCACAGACGATGACCGAGGCTGAGACTAATCTGAGAATAATATTACCGTCAGTTCGGGTACATGATTTACTAAATAGTATATTTTGTTTAATGTTACGTAGTTTTAATTACTTGATACAAACAAATGGATAATTGTTATTCGAAACCAAATAAATTGAATTGAAAAACAACGTTTTACACGTATACTATATTCTTAGATTTATTTATATTGGATGTTTTTAAATTCGCAGCATGCGGTTATTATGAGTCATTGAAAGAATAATTATAAACTGACAACATTTCATCCTTTCAGACGATCATTAAGAAAATCAGTGACGAACCAAGAGGAGGTGGCCCGCCAGTTGGACGAGCTGACGGACTATCGGCCGTACTTCACGTGGTGGGTGAGCACAGTGCAAACCCTGGTGCTGCTGTTGTCCCTGCTGTGTTACGGGTTCGGTCCCGTAGGCTTCGGCAGGCACACGCATTCGGGACAAGTTCTTGTTAAGAGCCTTAGTTTACAACAGGTGAGTTACACTTGTATTTTGTATGTATTTTTATATACAATGAAACAGTAATACTGTAAATGGTGTGTGTTGTCAAATAAGAAAATATTTTAATAAAAAAGACTTAAATTTGGAGAAAATTTTTTTTGCTTCTATTATGTATGTGTATTAAGTATCTCATTTAAAGATTTTTTCATCGTCAATGCTTTATTATATTATGTTGTTGCTTGAGGCTTTGCTCGCATGGAAGTCAAAATGTGTTAGATTTATGGTTGCTTAAATTTAGGCAACTTAGAAAGTTCTATTTTGTGCAATAATTACTAATATTTTTCTTCTCTATATGTAAAAGGGCATGTCCTGACTGAATGTCTGACTAATTTATAATCGCAGAGCCAAAACTACAGAAGCTGAAAGCTTGAAATTTGAACAATGAGTTCAATTTATAACCTAAGCACCCACTAAGGAAGGATTTTTTGCAATTTCACACCTGCGAGGGTTAAATATGGGTCGAAACTTTGTTTGAAATTCCGCCAGTTTTGAAGTAAGGATTATGAAAACTAAAATTTAATTTCTGATTAAAAACATCGACACATCTGTTTCAACGATTTTAGATAATCAACACCTAAGGAGGAAAATAAGCGGTGAAAGGATGTTTGAAATTCCGCCGATTTTATAGCAAATTTTATGCAAACTAGTATTTGGCCTTCTTATTATACAATTTAGATATCAATTATTGCAAAAATTAAAATAACTATTCATACATATCACGTAAAAACTCTGAGGGTTTTAAATTTGACTCTATATGAATCGTAAGACTGACGAGTAAATAAAGATTGTTCTGATTTATACAGAATCAGAATGCCGTTGGTATAACATGTAGATGTGGTTTGTTTGGAAAAATCGATTAATTTTTTTACTAAAAATCAACAATAAACACTTAACATATTATTTTACCGAATTGTTTAATTTTAGTATCACATAACATAACATAGCAATCCTTTTATATTCCAGTTAACACTTTTATAATTCAAATTTTGTCAGAAACCTTTGTAGTACATAGGTCAAACTAAAAGTTTCCGGGATTGGCCACTTACATAAACAAAATTTAAAAAGTTATTACTACATTTAAAACTCTGGAATTATTTGGAACTTTATTTGGATATTACTATACTTAGAATTATATTTGGAACTCTTTAGCCGTAGAATACAAGTTGTTTCATCAGATTGTCACTTGTTTTTACAGTGTGGCGTCATTTTAAAAATTGCGTTATTACAATAAAATGGATTTAACTCGAGAAAATTTTCGTTGCATGATTTTTTACGATTTTCAGTGTCATTTGACAGCTCAGCAGAGCCTCATTCGGCTTCAATGTGCTTTTGGCGAAGAAGCACCATGCAAGACAACTATTTTTAGATGGTTTGCAGAATTCAAACGTGGTAGTATCAATTTCCATGATGAAATTCGTGAAGGTCGCCCGTGCGCCGCTGTGAACCACAAAAGCATTGATGCTGTGTGCTGTACGATCAAAACAGACAAGCATGTGACCTACCATTAGATTCGGACATCTTTGAACATAGGAATGAGTCAAATACAGTCAATCCTACACAAACAATTGGGTGTGAGAAAGCTGTGTTCTCGATGAATCCCACACAATTTGAATAATGCTCAAAAAACGGAACGCATCACTTAGTGCCATGCTATGCTTGCCAGATACAACGAAGGGGCTTCAAATTTGGTGTGGGACATAGTAATATTTGACGGAAGATTGATTTATAGATACGATCGCAAAACAAAGCAGCAATCGAGCGTATGGGTCTTTCGAGATGAGCCGAAACCAACCAAAGTGGCGCGCGTGAAAAGTGCCTCGAAGAGGATGATTGCTTCTTTTTTTAATAAAACTGTAGACGTGGCGGCTATTGCTTTAGAAAATCGTCGTACCGTGAATAGTGGCTGGTACACGACCATTTGTTTGCCAGAAATTATTGACAAACGCCGTGAAAATAACGGTAAGCGCCGTATCATTTTGCGCCACGATAATGCAAGATCTCACAAGGCCTGACAGACAAATGAGTTTTTGAAGGCGAAAAACGTCACAACTTATGAGTCATCCAACATACAGTTCTGACCTAGCACCGTGTGACTTTTTTCTGTTCCCAAAAATCAATAACCAATTACGCGATCAACGGTTGACATCACCAGAAGCGGCTGTCGAAGACTATGAAAAACATGTATCTGACGTCACCACGGAGGAGTGGCACAAGTTTTCAAAATTGATTCAATCGTATGGAAAAGTGCATTGACCCAAAGGGAGAATATTTTGAGAAACAATAAATACATATTTGACCATAAATAGTTATTTTTTTATTTTTGAATCCGGAAACTTTTAGTGTGCCCCATGTATTCCAAGGTTAGATACTATTATATATTTAATATCTCCCTACAGAATCTAATACGTTATAAATGTTTCATCTTAACAATCACCCGTAATGTTAAATATCTGAACAATGACGATGAATAAAAATTCTTTTAAAGAGGAAAGTATGAAATTACGAACAAATTAGAAACGGAAACAAGGTTAAACATCTACCAAGGGCCACTTGAGATTATTCTTTTTCGTAATAAATTAAAGCTCCAAGGCATTTCTGTGATGGTTTCTGTTTGTTGAAATTGTCGTATTTTTCACTCAGTGCGTGTTTTTGTATTTCTTTTCGTGTCATCCATCTGAAATTCCATCAGGGAAAATTTACACCTTTATTGCCCACGTCGACATAAATGGAAGTGATTGCGCCGATGAAAATACTCCAGGCGCACATCGTAGGCTTATTTCTCTGTTACGTAACAGGATTCTACTTTTGGCGGACTCATACATAATACGAATTTAGTCCCGGCAATATTAGGATGACTACCTTTGGGGAGTAATATTGCTAGCTCTCTAATCCATGTCTTGGCTGAAAATTTTAAACAACGTTATATTATGATGCTAAGCTTTTAGTCTAACAAGATATCTAACCTTTCATAATACCAACACGGAGAAAAGTTCAATTTCAAGATTTATGACGTCAAAGTTATCATCGTTGAGAAGGTGAAATACTAGTATACTGGTTATGTAAGAGAATGATTCAGTAATATTTGAAAGCTCTTCGTTTGGAATAAATTGTAAGGAAATTTGAGAATGTTAATGTATTAACAATGCATGCACGTTATTCGACAATCTTTATTTATCTACGTGTTCACCGTGTCTGTCTCTTGATTGTTATCGCATTGTTGTATAGGATAGACAATCGTACGGAGTTAGGCGCTTATTTGTTTCGCTCAAAGTACAGACAAGCAGTGTGTGCTTGCACTGGGTGAACAAGATTGCGACATGATGACGTATGATCGTGCGCGTTGAGGAGGCAGTATCAGCAGTCTTTGAAATTTTAATTTTGTTTTTGTCTAAGTTATTTTGAGAATCCACGTTAAATGAAAAATATCATTCGCCTTCTTCGTTCCTTTTCTTCTGCATCCTCTTAATCCTTCATACTGTAAGACATTAAAAACGAATGTACAAGATCAAACGATTGAGCAATAACAACATAATTTTTAATAAATAATTGTGGCTTGTCATTAGTAACAATAATTGGGTGTAACTACGTAAGCTCCAAAGCATGTAATACGCTACAAAGTAAGAGTATTAATGAGGGAGATGTGGGTCACACGAACTTTGTGGTAGCCTTTGTCTACTTTTTGCCGCTTTGTAAGTTGTCGCCCATCTTTAGGAACTTGTATTACTATTAATATTTTCATAAAATTTGCGATTTCCAAGCTATCACGCGAGTTTTCGGCATATAATCAGGTCCGATTCAATTGCGAAGCGTTTCTTTCATATTTATTTCAATAATACGTTTAAAGCTTATAGTACTTTCTTTCCACAAGATCAATTTTAAATAGCATTGTTGATTTATATTGCTCGACATAATATTGTTGGTAATGTTCATGATAATAAAGTTTTACTTCATTCATAAACAATTAATTTTATTAAATTTTATTTAATATTCCACGAAAACGGATCCATTTCCTGGATTGAATAGTGTCTAAGAAGATGATTCATAATATATATAATTTTTCATGGCGATTTTCACATAATACGTACAAGTATAAGCAAAAATTTGAAAAAAATATTTTTAGTCTCTATGCTGTTTATTAAGTCTTACTTACGTTAAAATTCGGCCTCGCTAAAATTTTTTATCATTAGGCATATATCACTTTTAATATATATCTACTTAAAAATAAACTAATATATGAAAATAATGTTTATTAGTTTGTAGCTTCCTCGCCCTCGACAGCTACTATTGTCTCTGGCACAAATGACCGCAGCGCTAAGCATGCGATCCCCAAGGACCTTGTGGTTTTGTTCCTTTTAAAACCCTTCTTCGTGTGTTTTCCGTTTTAATTAATCTCATTATATATGGGTGTTACAGTTTTGTTAAACCTTTGCGGTTTAAATGTGACTTTTGCGTAGTTAATAAAATAAAGCCGAATATGTACATGATATAATCAAGTAATCTTATGAAGTTGAATACTACTACTACTACTAATGTCCTATGGCCCCTAGGTGGGGCAGAGGGCGTTCACAGTACTCCGCCATCGCGTTCTGTCTTGGGCTACGCGCTTCGAATCGGACCATGTCAGCCCGATCGTCTTCAGTTCCGATGCCACTGAATGCCTCCAGGTGTGTTTGGGACGGCCACGCTTCCTCTTCCCTTGTGGAGTCCATTCCAGAGCTCGTCTAGGAATATCGTTGGGAGCTTGTCTGAGGGTGTGACCAATCCATGTCTACTTACGACGCCTGATCTGCTGACCGATCGGCGTTTCATGACAGAGATCCCATAGGTCTTCATTGGAGATCTCTTCGGGTCAGAAAATTCTAAGTATTTGTCGTAGGCGTCGGTTTATGAAGACTTGGATCCGCTGCGTGATGTCTTTTGTCACCCTCCACGTTTCGCACCCATATAGCAGGACGGTTTTAACGTTTGAGCGAAATATTTTCAATTTCACTCTCCGCGTCAGCTTCCTAGATTGCCATATAGGTCGCAGCTGCGCGAAGGTCGCCCGTGATTTGGCTGTCCTAGAAGCGATATTTTCAGTCCCTCCAGTTTCCGACACGACACTGCCAAGGTAAGTAAACTTCTGTACCACGCTCTATAGGTTCCGAGCCTAGTGACAGTGGTAGCGAGTTCCTTCCTTCAGTGAGCATTTCCTGGGTCTTCCGTGTGTTGATTTTGAGGCCATCGAGGGATGCTTCGCGCTGTAGGTCGACTAGTTTGGCTCGCATGTCGACGTGATCGTGGCTGAGCAAGCACAGGTCATCAGCGTAGTCTAGGTCATCCAGTTCCGTTGACCCCCACTCTATACCGCGCTGCTTGCCGTACATTATGCCATCTAGTACGATGAGAAATAGCAAAGGTGAAAGGAGACAGCCCTGCCTTACCCCAGCGTACACAGTGATGTCTTCGGAGATCAAGCCATCGAGCTCTACCTTACAAGAGTATTTCCTGTAGATGGCCTTCAGGATGTCCCTGATCTTGGATGGAACTCCAATTTCGTCAAGCCGGGACAAGATTCTGGGCCATCGGACTGTATAAATTGTAAATGTAATTATGAAATTGAATAATACTGAATAAATTCGTCAGTTAAAAGAAAAAAACAGGTTACTTACTATATATACGTTATTCTTAAATGAAAGTTGTTTTAATGAAACATCAACGATAAATGGAAAATATTAGTACCACAATTGTTTTAAATCTGTTATTTTAACGCGACATAAAAATATTTCAGCTTTATATTAAGCAGTTCTTCAGCAATTATATTCTTTATCATATTTTCGACAGGTGGAATGGGAGGAACCAGCTTCATTTTGGTTGGGGCCACGAGCCGCGGATCTTATTCATTTAGGGGCAAAATTTGCTCCGTGCATGCGAAAGGATGCACGAATAGCACGAGCGATAGCAGCGTCGGCAAGAAGAGAACGGGATACAGCTTGTTGCATACGAAACGATGATTCGGGTTGTGTACAGTCATCAAAAGCAGACTGTTCGGTGAGACAATTCTTCGATACATCAATGACATTTTCATCACGGGATTAGTTTTTTACATTGCTATATTTATGACTGTATTTTTGCGCTATTATCATTAAAAATTTTAGCCCGGAAAGTAATGCAATAACAGTGTTCCGTTTATATTTTTCCCCGAATACTTCAATGTATATTAATGGCATATACCACGGAATAAATTGTTGTAAATTCTTAAGTTTTATATTGGCATATTTCAAAGCATAGTTGACTCAGCAAGGAGAGGCTGAAATACCGTATTTTAAAGACACATTCATTATAAGCCATATGGGTGGATAGAATTTTGTAACTCCGAGCATTTCAATTTATTTAATACACTTAATTTTTCTATAAAGTTTAATGACTGTTATAATGTTTTATTGACTTGCTGTTTCATTTATAATCAACTTAGGGTAAATATTTGTAAAAATTAGTGAGCTGTCCTCGTGTCTTTTCGCGAAAAATATTTTTTTTCTTCTAACCGTGTAGGTTTCATAGTGCTATGTGTTTATGTTAAAACTAAGGGCTTAAAACCAGGGTGAAAGATTAGTTATTAGTTTGATATTTACAATACTAACTTAAAATGAGTATATAAGTCAATTTTAATTTCCATATTTATGGTAACAGATCTATTTTCGGGATCGAAAGTATCAAAATGTTGATCCTAGTCTAAGCAGCCAAGTATCATACCACTAGTTTAGTAGTGTATGCGTGATGCCAAACAGACAAACAGTCTGATATACGCTTCATTAAAGGTGAAGAAGAAAAATGTTTTAGATGGAACCGCTTAATCACACGCGTTGAAGCTTGAAACTACATAATTTTGTGGGGTACAGAGATGAAACATCTATATTCTAAATTAAAGAATTCATTCGAATTGTTAACTTAGAATATAGATGATATTATTTATTACAACCATTATGACATATCATGACTTTTTATCTGTTTCACGCTGCATAGATAAGAGGATTAATACCAAAGGTAAGTTTTATGGTGGAGGAAATATTAGTACCTAACACTTTTAGTGTCGTGGATAGTGACGTATTTGTATTTTATTCTAAAATATAACTTTATGCGAGTAACGTACTAAAATAAGAAATTGTTTTCAGAATACAATATCAACATGGAAAAAATGGTCTTCTGGGGAATCAGGTCCTGGAGGGCGAATATCAGGATCTGTATGTGGTTTAGATCCAAAGTGAGTATTAAAATTTTCATAATTTTATTATAATCGATTAAAAGGATTCTTACATTTTAGTATTATTTTAAGGGTATTCACTATAACTCGTATTCATATTGATCCAATTGAGAAATAAAGAATTTAATATCAGTACCATTGTAATTAAAATTACATATGAAATTTACGACACCTATAAGATTTTCATAGCGCCTTTGTTTATGAAAATAATCTTATTATAAACATTTGGATTCAGGTTCTGCGAAGCTCCACGTTCTATAGCACCACATGAATGGCCAGATGACATCACAAAATGGCCGATCTGTCGTAAGTCAGTTCTTGATGGTTCTGCTGCGGCGGGTCGGGCTGGCCATGCTGCTGAGCACATGGCCTGTGAGGTCATTGGACATCCATGCTGTATAGGTGTTCACGGACAGTGCGTCATCACGACGCGAGAACACTGTGACTTCGTTAAGGGCTACTTTCATGAAGAAGCATCGTTGTGCTCTCAGGTATATTTTAAATATAATTAATAACATAACTTTGATACGCATTAAGGGCAAATAGATGATTGATTTGTATTAATAAAGACTAAGGCTATTGAGATTAACATTTAAAGATATCAGAATACTAAAATTGTCATCCATGAAATTTATTATAGGCAGATAGATATTTCTTTACCATAATAGGTACAAAATAATTCTGAGCTAGGTGTATCTTCTAGTAAGGTCATGACACTGCAAAATTCAAAGAGTTCAATATTCTTTTGTGTTGATTTTCAGGTTTCTTGTCTTGATGACGTATGTGGTATGCTACCATTCATGAGGAGACGACGACCTGACCAATTGTATCGAGCATGGACGTCATTGTTCGTACACGCGGGGTTGTTACATCTGGCTGCAACGCTGGCCCTTCAATGGCTCTTCATGAGAGATCTGGAGAAAATGGCGGGTCCAGTTAGATTAGCGGTTATATATCTGGGAAGTGGTGTCGCGGGAAACATGGCTTCAGCTATTTTTGAGCCTTACAGAGCGGAGGTAATATATATAATCTTTTGTTTATATAAAATATAAACTTATGTTTAATATTTAAGTGTAGAAATTTCTTGTAACTTGTTTAAAAAATATCGAGATGACAAAATTTTATGGGGTTAAAGTGTAAAATATGACATGTAGTCTACCTGATCCACCTCTGTTTTTATCCTATTTGAGGTTGGTAATGTGTAGCTATTTTACTAGGGAACCTACGTGTCATTTGTAAGTATCACTCTCTGTCCCCCCGTAGGCGTTCCGTTCAAAATACTATAAGCTGTCTAGGTTTTGAGTCCTTTGAAATTATTACATAAACTATTAATATGTTTATTAATTACAGGTCGGTCCAGCAGGATCACACTTCGGTCTTCTGGCTTGTTTAATAGTAGAAGTCATTGGAGCGTGGCCGCTTTTGAGGCATCCAAGGCGCGCCCTCTTCAAACTGGTTGGGATAGTATTCGTCCTGTTTCTCTTGGGCCTGTTACCGTGGATCGACAATTTCGCGCACGTGTTCGGTTTCGTTTTTGGTTTCCTCTTATCATACGCGCTGCTGCCGTTCATAACGTTTGGACCGTACGACAGACGGCGAAAGATTGTTTTGGTATGGGTGTGCCTAGTGTCGGCAGGGGGGATGTTGTGTGCACTGATTGCATTGTTCTACGCGGCGCCTGCGTACGAGTGTGCAGCGTGTGCGTACTTCACGTGTTTGCCGTTCGCGCCGGACATGTGTGCGTCCCAGGACGTTCGAGTGCGGCAGCTGGATGGAGTATGACGGCGCGCGGCCAGGGCGTCCCCGCCGTCGCCGCCCCTCTGCCCCGCGCGCCCCTCGTCCGCCCCATCCTGCCACCGAGCCGCAACCATCTAGACACGGCGTATTTCGTGACATTAACTTACACGGTACCAGTACTTCTCGATTGGCTCTTGTGTGCTATATTTCATATTTACCGGACTTTTGTGTGGGTTAGGTTTGAAGGTGGGAAATATGCTTTTTGTCGATTGATTACTGCCGTTGCAATAATTAAATTTGTGTAAATGATGTAGTAATAAATCTCATAAAGGGCACTGCGTTTCAGCAGTGTTTGGTACCGTGGTATAATGATTTGTTATTAGGAGTGTCACGTTGACGGTCAGTTTATTCTTCATCTACCGTGCCTGTTGTTATTTTCGGTTCCCTATTGCAATGAAATAATGAGGCTGTGAAAACTATGCATAAAGTTAATAACATTATTGCGCATGTACTCAAAATTATGGCCAAATAGTATTCCAAAAATCGTGCCGCAACTAATGATACAATTGATTGCGTACAAGGCACAGATTGGATGGAAGCTGAAATTGTAAAATTGTAAAATAATATTGTAACTGACGTTATAGTGAGAAATTTGTACATAGATATGTATCGTTGAATGGTGGAGGACAAACTTATCGTTCATGGTGACTGTAAATTTCGTACTTGCCGCCTAGCCGCATATTCTGTAACCGTACAGTGTTAGAGTACATTCCCAAACACATCGTTTGATTGCTACTCAGTCACGTCAACCAGTAGCCCGTGATATGATGTTGATGAAAACAAGCCGTTTCAGCAATACGAAGTGATTGAATACAATGTGACCATACGCCGCACGTCACGCTCAGATGTATGTATACATATTTTGTTGACGTGACTGGGCGATTAAATGGGGTTGTAACTGATACGTTGGAATATATATTTAAGCCACTTAATTCTCAAAGCGTACAGTCGTTGCGTAGCTATCAGAGTAATGGTAGGTTGATGTAAAGAAAAAAAAACTTAATAGTTAATTCCGTTGCTCGCCAGTAAGGAGGCGGGGATCCCTCCATTTACTGGCTCTTCGATACTACATCGGAAACCCTTTAAAAGAATTCACGACTGATCCTAGAAGGATCATGGTGTTATAAATATCATCGGGTTAAACTGATTGGTGCAGAACCTCCGAGGCGAACAATAATGACTAATAATGCCTAGTCCGGGCATTATTTTTTCGTCCATTATTAGGTAGAGTACTCCATGAGCACGGGTTGTTGTTTTGAACTCAATTATGAATAGAGTGTCTGTCATTACCAAACTTACTAACGATATAACACTTGAAACAGCTAAAATTGTTAAAAAGTGTACTATAATTATGTTCTCATTTTATTGGTTTGATATTTAATACAATATAACTGAATTAAATATTAGTTTTAGGCTTTCTTGTTGTCAGTTATCGCCTACCTTTACTTTAATAACTACAAAACATTTAATTAATCAGCGGCTGTGAAGTTATTTGAATGAGGGTTTTTTTAGATTTCTACAAAGATGATATTGGATCTCTGTACCGTCTATCACATATTTTTAGGACGTAGAACAGATTCAGAAATATCTTCATAAAGGTCATAACGACATGGATTCCTTGTCTACATCTGATGGACGAAAACTTAAAGTAAATAAAGCTTATATGCATGATAATAATTTCTAAGATTGTTTTTGTGGAAAAGCTTAAAAAACACTTTGTATAACTTTATATTATCGCATGAATATTATAGCACACTTATGTACCTATTTCACGACACCAATGCACGTATCATATACCTATGTTATTGATATATTTTAAGTCACATATACATTGTTAACGCATTAACCATTTAATTTTTGAAGCAAATCTAGAATTTATAGTTTCCCGACTGTTTGAAAACTTATATTACGCATTTCGATGGGTTTAACTTGAATGAAATATCTTTAAACGAGATGTGTATGTACACAAATAAACTTTTAAACATTATTATTTGTTTGTAGCAGACCAAGCCAAGTAGATGAATGTCCATAGACGTCATAAGTATCGAATTTATTTAGCAGGATACTCGTATGATCAGCTGTATATATTTACAAAAAAATATTTTTAGCCTTTTCATTCTGAAAATGATATAATTGTAATTTACTATTGATTTTCTTACGCTTAGTCATATATTCAATTTTCAATTCTCTTTTATTCAACTTATGAATTACATACTAACTAAAAACTAGAAAACTTTAACAAAACCGGAATGCAGAAATAGTTATGCAAATTGCGAAATATAATCAAGGCGATTGCGGGGCCTGAGGCGAGGGGGCCGCTCCCCCCGTTCTTCTAGTTGGCTTGGACTAGTAGCTGGCGAAATTAAATACGTTTTCGAGTATGACCTGTCACATGACTTATCTTAAATGTTATGCAGATATGTAAGAAACCTTCGTTATCAGTTTCACATCGAATTTATCTTTTTAAGCAATCCTACCAGAACCAAGTAGCCAGTGCAGCTCAAAGCCACCAATAATCAGCTTTGGAGCACAACTTATACCAGAGAACTGAGTTGGATTTTTACGGGTGAGTTACGCATCTACTTACTGCCTTTAAACCGAAACTCAAAGTTGGCTTATATTCTGGAGGTAATAATTATATGAGATGTCGCAGTGATGCACTCTATTTTACGGGTGTTTGACTGGTTATTATAATTATTTGAATGGTTATAAAATGGACGTTCTCTAGTTCTCGGCTCCCGATTTTCGTTCGTGTCAGGGTTACATCGTGTAAATTGTAGTTAAGGTGCTTTTCAAGGCTACCCTGTTGAATGTGATAATTATCCACCAGTAACATACTCGTTGTATGTGAAGTTACAATGGTTTTTCTATGTATATTATGTAATATAATATGAATACGATCCGTGTGTAAGCTCTGTTTATATGTGGCTATGCCATGTCTGCGTGCCTTTTACGGGAATGATTTAATGTCACCTTATATGATTATTTTTTTTAATTTTGTAAATTATCTTCTAAATTGATTCTAAATTGTCCTTTTTATTGATAATATTTTTCGTTCTAATTTTTAGAAATGATTCGTGTTAAGGTAATATACGTACGTCTCTTTAGATTTTTTTTGTCGTGTGGCGTGTAACCTATTCCCGTAATGCGGCGAATATACATAATTTAGTACATTACTAAATAATGTAAATAATAGTAAGCAACGCCTTTTTGATATTTTCATCTAATTTGTTGACAGGCGACGATTGTAGTCGCCAATATAAACGGGTGCAATATTTTGTAAGTCAGTAACTTTACGAATGCACCCGATCGTAAAACTTTAAGTTTTGTCAATTTACGTAGTCATATGAGGAAGTCTGCGTAGTGTTATGTATTAATTTACAATACATTTATTGTAGTTATCGTTACGACTGTACCTGTATTTATTATATAGTAGTATTTTATTTAGTGCTACGTAAGTGAGACGTTTCTTGGAATATAATTTCTTTTTTATATTTAGATATTATTGACTGTTAAGCTCGGCGTATTCAGTTTTAATTTGTAGGGGCTTTGGTGTATTCCTCAAATTTTGTGTTAATTCTATTTAAAATATATTTAATTTTTCAAGTTCAAATGAGTTACAGTTTTATTAAGACATGTATATATATATATATATATATATCAAGTAAACGAGTCATAATTTTAAGAACTATAAAGTTGTACGCTTCATTCGTTTGGAATTCAATAATATTTTCCCGAGCCAACGCATAAAATGACGCTTATAACCCATAATTTATTTGGAATTATATAATTGTCAACGCACACAACCATGATTATGATTGCGCACAGTATTAATTTAAAGCAATGTATTTATTCCAATTATTACTTATATTATTTTTACTTTCTCCTAGTGTACATACTTAGTGTAATTTGCAAAGTACTATCATTACTAACAAGTGTGCGATTCGATCCGTTCACTATTGATTATTTAAATTAAAATAAATACATTATTATACATCACCTCGGTAAATTTCTTTTTAATAGAACATAAAATTGGTACATATTACTTATCAAGTACATTGTACCTAATGGACATATAACATTATAGCTATTTTTCCAAGCGCAATACAAATTCAGTTTCTATACCGCTATTTAAGATTGTCTGTTTACGTGTGTTATTGCACAAGTTGTACACAAATATATTTTCCTCTTCATCAAATTCGGCTATGCCACGGAGTGCAATCGCCTCAGTGAGAATTCCCTCTAAAACACAACATCTTTCGACGAATATACCAAAGTTTTATGTACATATACCCGCTTACAGTTATGCTATAGCCAATAAAGTAGTATAATGTTATTTTGCAGATGTAGTTAATAAAATAACGTTCAGGAGAATTGTAATAAGTAACAATTTTGTACACGTAGACATAACAATTTCCTTAAGTAGTATTAATCGCAAATGCATAAATAAAGATACGATGTCTAAAGTGGCACATATTTATTTTTATATTTGTATTTAAAGGACAAACCATTATCTGAATATTGAAAGCAATATTACCGTATGCATGTAATAACGAAGGGAATATTCAAATTAGTATAGGCAAACCCGTTACAGAAGAGCGATTTGTAAATTTGTCGCAGGTATATTAGTTCGAAGGGGAGGTACATTATGATTATTTATATGTCGCAACAGAATTTTATACTTGAATATACGTAATATTCTTTGTTGCTGTTAGAAGCTAAATCCATATACGAATTAAGTCTATTCGCGTTCTCTGCGAAATTTCCACATATAATCTTGACGGTTTTCTTCTCGATATTTTTTTTCTATATTGTTTTGAATTCAATGGAAATTTATCGAATTTATTAATAGCATAATGGGACTGCCCATACTGTCGTAACAATACATATTTAAAAATATAACATTTCTAAGCTTTATTAAAAATGTTTTTTAAAATTCGCACCTTCCTATTTATTTATCATTCGATTATTGCATTTTGTGATAATGAAGTTACAATGATCACTTTTTTTTAATCTACTTATATTTAAGTAGATTACGCGTTCACAAGTTTTAAAAGAACATACATAAAAACACAAATAAAATAATAATTGAGATTCAAGTACATTTTTATTGATTTGCAGACGGTCTTCGTTTTAAATTAAATGGAGTTTATTTCACATGGCAATATTTCTTTATTGTAATCTATACTAATATTATAAAGAAAGAGTGTGAATATTGTGAGCTAATCTATATGCCGAAAGTAATCTCTGAAACCACGGCACCTATTAAACAATTGTTTTACCATTTTTAAGGTACATTTTAAAGGACGAAGGCTATATCATATACGTACTCAGAAATAAGTTAGAATTGTGATGATATTCACTTTGTTTTGTACTATCCAAAGATTACTGTAGATCGTATCTACATAATACTATGATGGATAATTGTACAATCCGAACGAAGTCGGGGTACGTGTTTTTTTTTATATAAAGTATTCACTCATTGGATTTGGATATACTGTTGCATTTCGTTCTGGGAACTATATGTATGTACTATACGTACACACGTACGTGTGATCTACCTAATATTAGTATCTTAACAGATGCCATATATCTGACATTTAACGGATTTTTAACCCAGTTCAAAAACGGCGGAGGTTCTCAATTCCTTTATATATTTTTTATGATTGTTTCCTCAAAAATTAAGAATTACACATCGGAAGTCGATACCTGAATTGTAATTGTTAGACTGTTGTTATATTTGTAGTAATATTTCTTCAATTACTCTGAAGCATGATCGCGAGCTTTAACTACACGGAAGTAAGCCGCAAATTATTGGATAATTCATACGTGGCAAACGATAGTTTTTATAATTTATTATTAAGAAATTTATGAATAAAATGGCTCACTTAGTTACTTAACAGTTGTTTGTCAATAAAGACAGACATATTCATTGATATTACCTACTTATATTGATTTTAACCTACTGCTTAGGAAGTATTTATTTTAAGTCTGATGTATTTATTCGTTTCTACATTTTTAGCAGATATCAACATTATAATCCAGGTAACGACAGTGGGTGTTAAGCAATATTGTGTCATTATTAGGCCTCAAGGCGTCCTCAGAAGTTAGCAAAATTTTATTAACCAATAATAACTCCGTAACGAGTTGTGCCCTGTAGAGAGGTAATTGTAATTTATTAGCAACCCGCCTTCGCTTCGCTTCAGAAAGCCTAATGTTTACCGACATCACCCACATCGGAAACAATTGTTATTAATTTTTGTCAGGAATTTAATAAGTTAAATGTTGCCCCAAGACACATTTTTAAAAGTCGGTTTTCCTAATTTTATGACTCAGAAAAAACTTATTGCAAAAACTACAAAAAATAACTTAGAACTTCCATAGTAACTTTAATATCGTATTTCGCGACCACAGATCTATTTTCTGGGATGATACATAATGTACCTCTACCCAAGTTATTCGTGACGAAGAAACAAACATTTCTCTTCTATAGAATATTTTATTGAAGTGTAGATACTTTAGCTTTGATTGGAGTTCAAGAAACAGGCTCGTTTACAATGTAAAAATTACAATTATTGAATTTTTCATGTAAATTAAATTCATTTCATATCTAATTTGAAAGATTCCTGTCATTAAAAAAGTAATTGAATATAACTTTACTTCAGACGTTATTACTACATAATATCGTACAAGTAAATTAATTTAAAATTTTCAAAATGACTATTTTATTTGACTGTGTTGTATTAATTAAACAATTATCTTTTATTTTGTTTAATCATAATTTTTTTTTGCACCACAGTGCGTCGAATTTTTTAAAGTTAAAAACTGATTGTAAATGGAATTTAAGTGCCACAATTCATGGCTAGTTTGTAATGTCTCAGAATGTCATGCACAAATTCATTCTTTTAACTTATTTTAAGGTATATCTGAACTATTTATAAGTATTTTATGAGTATTTATGATTATATATGAGTACACTTATCAAATGATGCGATCGCACGTAATTCCCAATGTAAATGTATTTTTTATACTAAAGCAAAGTCGTGTCGTGTTTGAGTGATGTGTAAAGTGTGTTAAGTATTGCTGACTCTCAATTATGCATTATTTTTGACTAAGATAAGTTTCAGCGACGTATATCGAAGTGGCCTTGCGGCCGGCGGCCGGTGGACTGTTTTCAGAATTTAAAATTTAAAAAAAAACTTACATATTGTACATTGTGAACATACAACTAATTGATATTCTAATCGTAAGGAAATGGTAAAGTAATCTTATTGTAACTAGTATTAATCGAACAAAAAACCTTATTATCATAATATCATTGTGTTTTATTTCATCAATGTGTTGCTTGGAATTGGGGAGCTCCAATTAAAATTGCAATAGATTGCAAACCTCAGTTTGGGTTAACTTAGTTGAACTATATGGTCAAAATCGCTTTTGTAAAATCTTTCATTCGATCATGTTTTCCTATCACGGTATCTTACTTGTCACCATTGGTAGACACCCTTTATAACCGAGAATCCTCTTGGAAAAACGCGATGCGACGTAGAAGGGACAGTAAACTCCTTTGTATATGGATCTAACACTGGTCAAAACACAGTTGACTTAAGATGGATGATGATACCGAATCAGACTCGTAAAATTCTTTATGAGTGCACGTTTAAGCTAAACGATATACCTACATAATACGATACAAAATAAGGTACCTTAAGCTACTGCCTCGTCTGTTGATCAGCAGAGCAAGGAAGGTTGACAGAATGAACGGGCCGCTTCCAGCCCAAATTTTAGATTATGTTAATGCAATCACAGTTTACACTTATTTGCAACGAGTATAAGCTCGTTTTTGGCATTTTGAACCGTGAGTCACACTTAAACAAGCTTTTAATTATGCGACAGTTCGTAGCGTTTGTATAAAATAAACATACGTGTCGCGAAAATACTATACGTATAAAAAATATGTAATACTCATCACTTTGCTACTATAAATCAGAACAGCGCCATCTGTTGTGCCTTAAATTAAGTATTTATTTGCTTTTGGTGCTGTTCTGATCCAATCTACTTATGTAATGGTACTTCAAGGTCTCGCTAGATGGAGCATTGGGACAGAGTTAAACAGACTAAAGTTCTATTCGTAATCGAATAATAGACATTATTCGTGAGAACTAAGGAATTTAAGAAGACGGTTTGTGATGGTCGACGCAAAAAAATATTGTGTCACAACGCAATCATAAAAAACGATTAAAAGGTTTGCTCATTTAGCATATTAAGTAATTCCATACGTTACCACCATTGTCATCAACTTCAGCCTATATCAGTCCACTGATATTTAAGCCCACCGCGTGATGGTATGAAAAGGGTCCAAGCATTCAGCTGTGGGCTGTTAGATTAATCACCCTCGCATGACGGTGACGCCACTGCACTATGGAACCGATCGGTGTGTATCGTCTCAAAAATCTATAACTTTTGTTCTGTTTGAAATAAATGAATGATTTTTTTTTCATATCATATTTAATATATAAGCTATAAAATAATAACACTAAAATGACAAAAATATTTTATTGGAAATGAAAAAAAATGATGAAAAAACAAGATAAGCATATTTGCGAATTTTGATTCGTATTATTTTTGAAATATATAATTATTATTAAAATTTATAACGGGAACCGACAACTGCCTCATATATAACGACTATTATATATATAAAAGGCCCTTCGCTTCTCCAAATAGTTCTTTTGAGATAGTTTCAGATGGCTGCTTTAGGCTGGATATAAAAGGATCAGAAGTGTACAACAGAGCATGAAAAACATCTTCATTTGTCGCTGACCTAGAGCACTTTCTTGAGTGGCTTAATCTTAATTTCTTATAGTCCTTATTTCGCGACTCTTGAGCATCCTCAGCTAATTGACCAATAGGCAGAATAGCAAAGTGTCTTATGATATTTTCTCCGTGTATTAATATCTTGTGAATTGAAGAAGGCATATAATACCAACTATATTTTTCTACATATAACTGAGCAGTATTTTTTGTATATTGACCAAATTTATCCGGATTGATAGGCATGCCTGATGCCAATGTCTGCAAAATTACATAGAGTCTTTTAATGAGATCTACGTTGACTCCAGTGATTTCTGAAGTGCAATGGTAACTCATGAAAAATCGACGAGCTGTGTTGCCATCATTGCTATTTCCACTTCCTTGTCGAGGTTTGTCGATGTCTAACCCCATTATGATTCGAAACTGATCTTGCACCTGTTGATTTTTCTCCGCTTTGATCCTTTTGTTTTCTGGGGTGCTTGCCGACCATTTTTCAAAGGCAAGGTTATATGATATGTGTAGAATCATTTCCATACTCCTAATCCACGCATGCAAAGTCGACAATCCATACTCATAGGCATTTTCATTTTCTGGCTTGGAAAACACTTTGTTTAAGTCATTCATCTCAGTTGGTTTGGTCCCACAATTAGTACACACAGCACTAGAGCTTGTGTCTGTCAATACTTGTGTTACCTTGCCATCAAGTGAGAAACAAGTCATGCTCAATTTCAACCATGTTATTATTTTTATTTATTTTTGAAGTTTGTATATTACTTATCTGTGAACGAACATCGCTCACTACATCACGTGTTTTCTCAGGTGTTTCTTTAGCGAATTCCATTAAAATTGGACGACAATATCGAGGCGAAGAGCATGTTGGATTTTGCCATAAAACCTGATTGGTATCTAAATTGATCAACTTAATGGGTACGAGTGAGCAAATAAATATATTCGCATCCGAAATAAATTCATTTTCACCTATTAAAATTTGCTTGTACTCACTTTGTCCCGAAGATCCATCACATCCCCATTTAGTAAATAGTTTAAGACGTCTTAGATCAGGACTATCAACAGATTTAATCATTAAAATACGAGCAACAGTGTGATCCAGTAAGTCCTGTAGCTTCACTTTAGCATAGGTGTCAGTTATTTCAATGCTTGAATATGGAGGATAACATATCTTTTTTGCATTACTTAATATTTGATAAGATGGCAAAATGTTGCAATTCTTCTGAATCAAACATGCTCTTAAGTAACCGTACTGAGACTTAGATAAATCTAAATCTATATAAAGACTCAGAGCCTCATAAGCCGAAAAAGAACTTACTGTTCCAGAGTCATGGAATACTTTTTCCTTGATTGTTTTTTTTTTCGTCTCTACTCATATTACGTATCATGGTTACCAGAGAAGCTTCTTATGATTCTCCTTGCGATCTAAGCTCTTGTACGTAAGCATTGTGCACTTGTTCAAATCCGTATTCTTGAACTAACTCCATGTTCTTACGTTTTTTAGACTTATCTGATAAGTCTTCATATGACTTCGATGGACGACCACGTTCGCGTTCTCCTGACGCTGTTGATGAGGAGTTCGAAGTTGTTGCTTCATTAAATATTACCTTAAATTGGGTTGAATGCCAAGATGAATTATTTCTGTAAAATCTGTCTTTTTTTCTATTAGCTTTAGCCCATCGGTCGTTGAAGCTTGATAAAAGTAATCTTTGAATACTTTTCAATACCTGTTGACTTTTCGAAGGAGATAAACTGTAATTTTCTTCTAAATATCTTTGAATATTTTCAGACTTCGTTCCATTGTTGATAAAAAAGGTACACAGGTCTCGACGTGGAACAGCAAATTCACTCATTTTGTAAAATATTGTGTTTAGAATACGTTTTTACTATAACTGATGGTATTTTGTAAACTGTAACGTATGACACGAAATTCAAGGTATTTATAGTTAGGCCGAAAATGTGGCGGGTGCAAGATTGATAACAATATTGCACCTGAGAATAGTTACTTATTCTCACTATGATAATTTAACCAATATCGAATGTGGTCAGCATTTATAACATTATAATTATTTATCAATTATGGTTAGTTGATAAACTTTATTTAGGACAATAATAAAACGCATGTAGATATATTTCAAGACATTTTTTTTTGCTTCAAATAAATCTAAAAATATCGAAAATAAATTAGTAAAACGTATTTTAGCTCAAACATTGTGAAAAATCATAAAAGTATATATTTATAATTACATATTGATTTTTTTCTAATTCTCGATTTACACCAATGCACACATATCTATGCTTTATCTAAAAGGGGGCAAATTCGGGCAAAATTTCTCGATTGACTTTTATTGTTAACTAAATACTGATTCGAATGAGATAAAAATCTCAACATAGGGAAACGTAGGTAATTCTCAAAAGTCTATTCAAAATTTTTAAAAACTGTTTTTTTTAGTATTGAGAAAATAGTTTTTATCTGAATATTCAAGTACATTTGATCATTTTTATTAATTTATATGAAAAGTTGTTTAAATTATCTTTTCATTAATATACAACACATACTTTTGTTTTAAAACCGAGTTGGAATCGAAATCGTAAAATGTCCTTTCTCTGTATTACGTTGCGATGTAATTTCGACTTACGACTTCAAGTTCAAGTTTTGAATGTAAATAATACGTATGTATACATATTTTATATATTTCCAAGTCTTTTTACTATCTATTTATGCATATCTTTCAAAATTATAGTTGTAATTATACTTTTACAAAATGCATTTTTGAGACGATATGGTCGGATCGGTCCCATACTGCACTGGGTTACAGGGCTATCATGCGGTAGCTATTTATTTACAGATACCGCCCTGACGACCCGAAAATAAGAAGGCAATTTGCAGAAATTGGCAGGGCCGTTGTTGTCCGAATGTTCGAAACCAGTAAAGGAAAAACAAGCAAGCAAGCACCACAGACTGGGACTGGGACTGATTACTGAGGCTCTGAGAAGCTTGAGGTTCCTTGGTAAGTTCACGAAATTCATCCTGGGTTAGCGTGGACGCGTTCCAGAAACAGTTGGACCGAAGCGATCAACAAGTATTCACGAATCGACACAAGATGGACGAATTGCTATTTATGCGTCGAAAGTTGTTCAGGCATAGACGACTGGTAAAATAGTGGCGTAGCGCCACCGCTGCCACACATTCGGATATGCTTCAGCCAACTGTCAAAGGCCGACCAGATGTGTGATATTTTCAAAGAAAAAGATATATAGTTGTAGTAGTTGTGTGAAGTAACTTTCAAAAACATAATAACGAATCTACCTCCTTGATTACGCAAGCTAGATATTTATGAAGATAGTTTAAGCCAACGATGTTATCTAGACGACGTCATCATAGAAACAGTGAATTAGCTGCATAACAGTCCGCACCATATTTTTTCAACGCACTGACCATTAAAGCATCCGTCTTCCGTGCCAGAGTCGTCTCTTTACTGGCCAAGCACGAGATATCTTCCACGTCGTGTCGCCGCCAGATGATTGCTTGCGCGCCTTTTTTTTTCGCCCAAGCAAGGAGAAAGGGCTAGTCTCCGGGAGCTCGGAGCTTGCACGCCTCGTTCCTAGCCATATTTTATGCACCCAGCCAGCAGTGAGCGACGTGACGTGACGAGCACACAAAGAACACGGAAGCAAGACGGAATGATCGTTATTTTTCTTTCGAGCGTTGTTTTTACCTTCTCTAAGTTGATTAACTTTTTTTAATGGCTAATTGAATAATAATCAATGTTGTGTTACAATGTAACCGGCATATAAAAATATGCGAAGGTCCGATTTAAATTACCAGTCCACTCCAGTACTTGGTAGCAAATAGTAAAGCAACAGTTGTTTTATTTCCTCCACTAGACCATTCTGAATCAGTCATAATGGTAAATACCACCACCACTACATAGTTATATAGCTATAGATCATAAAAGCAGACATTAAGTGGTAAAAAAAATGTATACCTATAGGAAAAAAAGAATTGAAATCCTAATACTGCTACAGATTTTTGGAATTCTATGGACACGTCCAAACATATTTGGCTACCTTTCTGTCTTATAAATTATTCATTTGTCTCCTTTTTAATCTTTTAGAATAAAATATAATAAATTTTAATTGCCAATGGCAAATCGGAATCTTAATAGTTTGCGCATGTCTATCCTTCTTCATGGTCTTTGGCGATTACGATAATACTCATAGTAGATTAATTATCATACAGCCACTTGAAAGTAATGGCCCTAAGGTTCGTCAATAGTAGGAGATCAATTGACGAATTTTATTAGAAATAATATCTTTCATATTAACAATGTTATGGCTTCAATTTATTACTGATCTGCAGGTTAAGGGTCTGGTTGTAATTAGTAGGCTTTATGATAACCATAACATTACACTCATAGATTTTAACTTTACTAACAATGAGATTAACAAGGAATATTAATAGTTTTATTCACTGGCATTTGAACGATAGATATTAGTAGCAAAAAATAATAGAAGATATTGAGACATTATATAGATAAATCATTCAAAACAAGAGATAGTAAATGATTGACATGCGAATGTGATTACGTCAAAAATTTACAAAAACAAAAGGCTTATTTTGTATTGATACTAAGAAGTTTTTACACAAATGAACTCAATGTTATAGATATGGCAATATTATCAAGAACCGTTGGTTTTCTTTTGCGTTGTTTTTTTTCTTTAAGACTAATTGAATAAATTACAATAAAAAATGTACTTTATCTTAAGTATAACAACTCACACTTCGTACTGTCCAATACCAAATGTCTTTTCTCAAAATTATTGTTTCAAATAGTTTACTATAATATAAATACTCAAATAGTATAATTTTCGTATATGTAATTATGTCCTTGCTTCGTTTTCTTTTACTGAAACGTACAGTTTTATGTTCCTTTTGTGAGTAAATAGTTGAATTTATAAAAGTTTGTACATTTGTCATAAAACTTTGGGCCAATCACCTAGCTAATGCTCAAAAGTTTATTATTTTTTATGTAAGGCAATTCATTTAGAATTATCTGACATTTTCACGGCAATATTTTACACTACACTTCACACTATCTGAAACTAGTTTCTTTAATTTTAAACCAATTAAATAACTTTTGGGCATCTAAATCGTATTATATCGGCGGTTAATGGATAATATCTTTTTAAAATTTTGTAGGGTGCATCACGATTTAGAAGTCATTTTCATTAAACTCAATGCACCGAAAAACATGCAAATCTTCACTGTGTTCCTTGAAATCTTAGGTACATACATCTAGAATTAATCAGAGAACATTACTTTGAAAGCTCCATTGTTTGTATATTAATTTATTATTCTCAACAGACACGGAAACTCCGCTTGTATATAATACTGACATTTAATTTTCTTTAAAATTTGAATTGCCATCTTTAAGAGCTCTTACGCGGTCTTAGGAAGCAAGATAACGTCAAACAATCTGATAGTACTTCCATCAAAACTGCGTTGCTCTGTAGATTTTCTTATGTTAATAGACTTTATATAGTAATAGTCGAAGGTCGTATCCAGACATTTAGCAAACGAAAACATTTAAAGTAAGTAATGATTTATAATTTTAAATATCGGATTTCACTAATGGATTGTTAGAAAATATTTAAAACATTAGTATTATTATTCGGCTATTAAGCCATATTCAAACATTTAGAAATATTTTTAAGAAGTTTATTTACTTTAGTTACTTTAGTAAGTAATTATTATTTGGTGCTAAAACTTAAATTGACTAATACATTGTTTTAAAATATCTTAAACATATAGTGCATTTAGGGTAGTTACAGATTTGTTGTTTGTTATTTAACTTAGTGACGTATACTCTGGAGATATAGGGCACGACAGTTCGGGACTGGCGGTCCCAAAGCTTAGGGACGATTTTTCCTTATTTTGTTCAGGATTTCCGATCATTCAAGATTCTCTAACCAATAAAATTTATTTTGGTACAATGGAACCACGCAAGTCTATTAATTTTGTCTGCCTTTGTGCGGAGTTTCTCAACGATTTGCTTTTTTTTCTTAAATTATCTGGTACTGGAGCGCTACATTATAATTATAATCTAAGAAAAGTTTATAATACTAAAGTTTACAAAAGTAATTGTTCACTAAGATACAGGTACCTGCGATATTTATATTGTACGCCGTTGCTTGGATCAAGTTTAAAAACAGATACTTACAGTTTTCAACCTTACATCTAGTTCGTTATTGTGTTTTCAAAAGCATATAACGACGATATAATTACATTAACATCAAACTTGTCACTTTTTGTAATTACATTTACTAGCTACTGTATTCCCGTTTCGGGCTATCTTAAACCCATCCTTATTAAAATTCTTGGGATGTTCCTTGATCTCTAGTGGCTTTTCTACTTATAATTTGTCGGATGTAGTTATGTATGTTTCGTGGAGATTAACTGCAGGATATGAAGTTTGATCCAGTATTTAGTACTCGATTCAGGCTGATGTTTTGTTACGGCTAATTTTGTCGGTTTTTCCTTATTGATTGCTGCGATGTGTTCTCTTTTATCGACTGATTTATCTGTTAAATGTACATCCAAACACCCTGTTACAGTATTCTGCCTTTGGGTGAAAATAAAAACGGGTAAATATGGATTATAAACTTGTCTGTATTGAATCACTCATTGCTCTTGAATACAGTCATTAGGTTAATACAAACGTAATTACAATGATATTATTTGTTAGTCTGGAGCAATACTATTCTCTAATAGTACTATCGTGAATCAAGTTACTTCACGCTAATGTAATGGTATGTTATGGTGTCAATCGTTTTTAAGCGAGCGTACATCAAAATAAGCTAACAATCTCACCCTTCAGTAGATACCATAGGAGTGTATGACTAAATTGGATTAGCTCTATCCGGGAGTTTATTTCGAAAAACGATTCTACCATGAGTTGGTTTTTGTTGGTATAGAGGAAGTCCCCTAGTGGCGAACACTTAAGGTTTTTCGGCAAAATAAAAAAAAAATTTTTGAATAATATATCTTTATTTACGTCTTAGATAAGTCAAGAAACTTAAAAATTATATTAAGTAAATAAAAATACAACTTTTGCATAAATAAAATGAAAAACATCAACTAAAATATGGTGAAAATAATCGCAGTTTCTGCAAGTGGCACCTAGTATCGAACAGATTTCATTTCGCACCACTAGCGTCGGAAAGTTTTAAAATATCTGACATCGATCACATATATAGGCGTCTAGACATTCTAGAATATCAGCACAGGCTTGATGAGCTCATCCATGGCAGCCGGAGCACTGTATCTAGTCTTCGTGGTGGTTCGTCTTCAAAGTACATCAAGCAAATATTTTTTTCTGTGTGAGATGATTTATGTAATGGCAGCTTTCTCATAGCTTTCCCTTCATCTTTGTTTTTGGTATTTACGCCTTTGACTTGTTTCCCCATCTTAATCATTTTTCTCTTGATTTTTGCACCTTTGCTTTGTGTCCCTTTCTTTTCTATTACAATTTTGGTAATGTTAATAAGGTTTGTTTTTATTCTTTTCTTGCTTTGTATTATTTTTATATTAAAGTCTACAGATTTCTGGTGTCGACATCTTATCCTCCTCACGGTTTAATGCTAATGTTATATCTCTCAAAGTAAATTATTTAATTAAAACCCTAGTAATTGCAATTTGCTTAGTTTGCAGTAAGCTTGTTTTGTCCCATTTTCGCTTCTTTTTTTCTTTTCCATTTCAATTTATTCTGTTTTTCTACCCTCTTAAAAATCATTTAACTATTATTATAAAAAGTATAAATATTGACAAAAAAAAGAAACATGTTCCTGTCCGGCGTTAAGGGACTACTTTGGGTCCGGTACCAGGGGACAGAGCCTCGACAGAATTAAACATCCTATATCAAAACTACTGTGGAAATCCTCAAAAACTTTTATAGATTATGAGCAATAATGGAACACTACTTTTATTCAAAATAAACATAAACAACCGATCATAAACAGTAAGCTGTAACACTCACTTGAATATTATGTGACGCAGTGTCTCTTTGCCAAAAACAGCAAACAACCCTTCCATCTGTTATCTCGCGTGCCACTGGCAAACCGTGTCTCGTGACTTGCTATTGCTACGAGTACATCCCCCTGCATTCCTTTCCCCTGTCTTTGAATCGTTCGCGTTATGATTTGCCGAAATAATACAAGTGTCCGGTACTAGGTGCCGTTCCGCGTTAGGGGACTTCCCCCTACTATATAGTGATGAATGTTTTTCTTATAGTTGACTCACTGACCCAAATTCAACCATTGTCTTAATTTTCGTCCGTTTGTCTATATATCTGTATGTCCTTCTATATCTCAAAAACGTCTTGACCGATCTTAATGAAAATTAGTAAATATCAAATGAACACGTGATTGCGCACATGATAATCTATATATGATATCGGTAGATCTTATGGTTATCATAAAAAAAAAAAAATTCGTATTTCATCAGAGGCCATATCCATTCGTTTCTTTCCATATGTGTGTGTACATTTGTGTCATATCAGTACTATAGTTTTCTATAATTTATAGGTTATGTAACTTTGTTTATTAATCAGTTGCTATTTCTTTGTAACATACAAAAATTAAATTTAAGTAATTATCTTATTAAATATTATTCTTGAGTGTTGTGTTAAACCAGTTGTTGGAGCGATAAGATTGAAAAAATAAATATTGCAGATAAAATAATTTTGCGGTGGAGAACTACGGTAAAACAAAACTAGAAACAATTGAAATATCTGCGCAAACGAAGTTTCGGGCGTTTCCTAATATTTTAATGAAACTATCCCTCTCTTTTAAACAATATTTGTTTTCTAGTAAATATTTTAAATTAACGTTTTAAAAAAATTCTCTTTTACGTATTCATTTTTGTAACATTTCTCGGGACAATCCTGATATACCTATTACTAAAGACCCGCTCTCTACTTCGGTCGTTTCGAAAAATTAACTATATTTAAATGATATGTAATTATTAAACTAATTTACAAAATTGTAGTTCTTTTTAAAGCTTGAGAAACGCATTTTGTAATTATTTTCAATAATTAATATGGGCTTATTTAATTATATGGGCTTAATTAAATATAATAATAAATTTTCATTTATTTGTGTTTATACCACATTTAAATCTCAGTCAAAGTTAGTACTTTCAATATAGATGAGAGAATTTTAAAAAAACGAAAATACATCTAAGTACTACTAATACTCATATTTGCGTAGTTTATGGATAAATATGGATATTTTTAAAATTAACCACACGTAATTGGGGAACCTACGACTAACGTCCGCTCAAGCATAGGTTCCCCCTTTGCCTAACTTCAGCTTAAAGTTTTAATTATATATTATCAGCTATTTGTACATTGTTTTTTGAGGCAATAAAATGGTTTTATTACATTTATTATAAAGTAATAATTTGTCACTATATACATAAAAAATTTAAGTGGATAGATATATAAAATAAATTGAAATTATATAAATACGTAGGATGTTATTATGATCGCAAATAAGTTTGTAGTTGCAATGAAGTTATAGCTTGTCGGGTCAATTTATAAATTCAGAACTGTATTATGAAATTCAAATACCACAAGGACTGTTTCTTGCGTTTCCGTACGATGTTATTGAAATGGGGTTTAATTCAAATTCAAATTAAAAATCATTTAATCATGCAGGTATTCTGTAAATACACATATGGACGTCATTTTTTGCTTCTACTACCATTTCGAAAATATGCTTTAACATTGAGGAGAAGAAACGGCGAAAGAAACTCCTTAGCATTATTATATTCAGCATATTATATTCACAAATATATCATGTAGTTCCGTAATTTAACGACCCGTAACCTAACGGGTATGGCAATTATGTACTGAAACTAAATTTTCATACATCAGATTTGTCGCAATGGTAATTGATAGTTTAATTCTCGCCCATGCAACAAATAATTATTCATATCTTAAGCATAATTTCCACGAACCAAACGTAGGATACGATGTCCTAAGTCTGATTTTCGGTAACCTTACCTTTGCTACTTATATTTAAAATAGAAATGCGAAGTAAAACGATAGTTTTACTACATAAGATATGATGACCTCAAATTTTGAATCCTATTCGGTCCTTGTTTAATAATTAAGTAAAGTTCGAAATCTTCCTTTTGTTGATTTAGTATTAAAAAATGGCCATATATTTCCTAATATCAGACTCAGGACGTCCTACGGTTATACTACATATTTTGTAAATTTCACTTAGTTTATTTTTAATTATCAAGTTAACTATAATTAAACATAGAGATATACAAATTCTGTATTGAAAATTCCTTATTAAACTAGAATTCGTTCAGTTGATTTTTATACATTTGAATTTTTTATCGTTGAACTTATTCTAAATTAATTTTGTGCTCATAGGTTACAAATAAGCAGAAGGGCTAAAGTGACTGTAAGGGTCCGTTCACACAGACCGGCTCGGAGAGGAGAGCAGATTTTTATCACGTTGGAAACAGAGTTTTGAGTAATTGTATTAAGGTTTATTTTTGTATGTGCGCTTCTTTTGTTATTAGGAATGCTTGAACGCGCTTCGTGTGAAATAATACGAGGACCCGACCGGCTCTGATTGCGTGCTCTTTCTCGCTCGCGCAGCCGATCGGGTCTGATCGCGTGCGCGCCGCACCGACCGCCATTTTGATAGCAACATTTGAACGGAGCAGTTAGTTGTGTGTACTTGTACGAAAACTTGACTGATGAAAAATTAAAAATTAATAATAATAATAACTATTTCGAAAAGCACTCATTAACACACAGAAAACAAAACTTGGACTGCGCGGAATACTGGTACTGCCTTTGTAGTGTATCCACCTGGCTCCGAGCGCATCCGATCGGCTGCAAGGGCATCCGCTTTCAGATCTTTTCCAGACGGTCTATGTGAAATAGTTGGTGGCTTCACTCCGGCCAATTCCAAACGTATACGATCCGGTCTGTGTGAAAAGAAAAATGCGAGCCGATGCTCTCCGAGCCGATCTGTGTGAACGAACTCTATGTAGTCTACCGCATCTATGACTACGTGTTGGTAGAAAAGTTAGCCGCCCTAAGGCCTCAGTCGGCGCTTAACGATTAATATCTCTCAACAACGATGAAGTCAGGGCTTGATCTATGGCCATCTGACCCATCTAATCCCCGATCGCGCCAAACGGTGCTTGATCAATCACTTACGAGTTTGACTAACACAAAACGTCTGCCATTATATTTGCAAATGGTTTTCAGGTTCCATGGTACTACATCCATTCTTAAGTATTAGTTAAAACTATAAGATCAAGATTAGTTCCTGCGGTACCAGTGATAATATACCATTTCTGTTATAAAAATATTCTTCATTAAAATCTTTTTATATCAACTACACATTCATGGCACCAAAGGTATAATCGACGCGGTGTAGACTAAGGAGGTAGCGGAGAGCCAACTTATTACCGACTTGAAATATTTAAATATTGAAATATTTTAATGCCTTTCAGTTACTAATTCGGAGTACTAGAACAAGGACTTAAGAATTCATAACAAAAATATCAAATACATATACAGATTTTCCGGTAATATATTGTAAAAAAATACAACTAGACAACGAGATTTGTAACATATAACACTATATAAATTTTCCATCTTCTTTCTTTCTTTCTTGGACTTGACTACTAAAGGTATGTATCTAAACACTCGTAAGTATGTTATGTTAGCTCGACCGTGTCTAATCTAATACAATCAAGTTCAATGGCACGCGACAAAAGTATTTTTTGTAAGTAAACCGATACAAAAACGGACAAGGTTTTGTCATAAAGTAAATAGTTTTATACAAATATATAGATAACAGCATTAAATACTAAACTTTGGTATTGGTATTTTATCATACACTCTACATTCACCCACTTTTATAGTATCTATTGGAAATACTTTGCGCATTACGTCAGCAGATTATTTTGTATTTCATATTAATATTTGTTACTAGTAAATGAGGAGGAATGAAGAGCATGTTGTACGGCAGTATGGCAGGTATTAAGTATGAATGTAGATGGCTGTAGAGGTAGAGGAAGGCCAAAGAAGCGATGGATGGATTGTGTGAAGGATGATATGGCTAGAATGGAAGTTACTAGTGAGATGACGGCTGATAGAGAAGTATGGAAGAAAAATACATGCTGCGCCGACCACAAATATAATTGGGATAAGGGCAGGAGGATGATGATGATTTGTTACTAGCAAACCGCCCTCGCTTCGCTTCAGAAAAACCACCCCTTAAGCTTAGAAATAGTATTTATATTGTTTTAGAACTTGTTCTCGTTCTGTAAATAAGAATTATATTCATTTATGCCCTTATTAATTATGTATAGATTGAAATTAAACGAACTTTAAATATTAAGTGATGCTTACTGCAATACGAAACCATAACGAAGTCGGTTAAGCCGCTCCTTAGATTAGCGTGCTCAAACGCACAGACAAATAGACAAAAATTGTAACAACTATTGTATTTTGTTGTATTGCGTTAATAAAGGCCCCTAATAGTTTTTCTCGTGTATTCCTCAAGTACAGATAGGGATCAGTTAAAATGTTATTGTATGTGGGTATATAGACTAGCAGTCTTGGTACTCGTATTAATAAGAATTTAGAAGAACTTTGCAGACTCGCTGGAGTAAAATAATCGTATGTTAGTACTGCAAACTGCCCTCGTATCGCTTCGGAAAAACTACATTACGCATCTGCGCTGGGTTTTCTTCGTTCTGTGAATAATGTTATATTAACTCATAACTTTTTATTTTTGGACGGATTGAAATGAAACGAACGTGTACCGCCGCGATTGAATTTAACCTCGGCGACCTCAAATACGAGGGTAGCTAGTGCCATTGCCTCATATGAGGTCAAAGACGCTTGTATTATGATTATTCGTTGTACACTTTCATCAGCTTCCGTGCTTCAAAGGGTACATTAAAATGTCGATCTGTGATTACATTCTAAATTTTGTATTTTAATGTTATAATTAGAAAATATTTGCAAACTGTAGTGTTTAATGATGTTATAGTTTGGTTCATCTGAGTCAAATTCATTAATGAATCATAATTGCACGATCTATGAGTACCGTTTAATTGTTAATTGGATCAGATTTCATATAATCCTTAAAAAGGAAGTCCTGATTAATGCCATAATTACTGGCCATCACAAATGTATTTCGTTCTTGTTTGAATGTCTGTTAATTTTAAAGTTGATTCTACGCTGAAGTGAGCCTTAATTAAAATATGCTATGACATCAGGTTATAAGAAGTTATTACATAAAAAAAAAACTTAACTTAACCCTGACGTAGATATAAGAATGTAACCTTTGATTTAAATGAAATCTGTAGTAAACTTTTAAAATCATCAAATCGAAAACTGAATCTTTTCCAAATAGTTTTTAAGTAAGGCAATTGTTAAAAAATACAGATGAATTTGCAAAATAAATTTGCTTTATTATATTATGCATTGTGCACGCAAAATTTGATTCTCTCCCATCTACTGTCCATTCTTGGGTCTGCTGGAAGAGATTTCTTATAGAAATAAGTAGTGTCTTTCTACAAAATTTCTTCTTTAATATCATTGTTTTAAGTATCCAGTGTACATAAAGTATGAAATAAATAAAAATTAGTACGATTTTCGAGTATTCGTTAATTTATTTGTCATTTAATGATATGTACGTAATTCATCGATTTACGTTCCGTATGTAAGTTCAAAACGATTGTTGTATTCTATATCTCATGGTATTAATTCAATAACGTCATGTCTACTACGCATATCTATTACTACATGAAGGGAACAATACACTCTGACAATACTCGGTAGATTACAAGCAGTCTTCAAGAAGAGGTAGAGTAGTGGAAAAATTTGTGCGTTTGTTTTATGGATTTACTTTTAACCTTTCCCAATGTAAGTATCTGCCAGTAGTTATTTAATAAAAAATCATAACCAGGCTATTTTTTAATATTTACTTAAATGAAACTTTTAAATATGAATAAAAATTTTATTACGAATAAGTACATCGATATTAAATTTGAAATATTAAAATATTTCCTTAATAAGAATCTAATATTAAAATAAGTTATGTGATTATATTGTAAAACACGTCTCGGTAGGGAGAAATTCTATTTTTTTCGAAGTTAACTGCGTGGCAAAATAATTAGTAAAATTGGGTACTGTTACGATTAAGGAAAGTGTTAGAGATTAAAATACAATAACAAAACAGAAAATCTTTTAACATATGTTTTAGATCTGGCAACTTTCATTGTTAATCGACATAAACCTAGCCGAAGACAAGGAATTTATTATGTTGACAATGATAATATAGATCGTAGTGTATAATATTTTATGCTCATACAACGTCTATTTTACATAATGTAATATTACAATTTGTTACAAATGTTTCATGAAACGTAAATTTTGTTAATATTGCTTTTGATTCAAAGCAAAAATTTAGTTTTCCAAGTATAAACAGGTGTTGTACCAATGATCCTTATAAAACAGGTACTTTATCTCCATCCTATCAATATGAGTAGGTTAGTAACCGAACTTAAATGAGTCTGAGTATATTTAAGGTGGCTGACCTTGACTTTTAGGAGCTACATAACATCGGTGATTTATGTTCGTTCAAATTTTTTATGAAAAAGAAAAAATGAGTGTCGTACAACGAATAGTTGTGTCGCCGGAACGAGTGCCGACATACCTTTTATCGCTAGTAAAAATTGTTTTACAATTATAGTAATACCGCAAAAAATAAAGTTATTTATGTTGATAATATTTATAAAAGTATATTATGTTGTTGAAATGAACTTTTGTGAGTTCTACCGTCTTTATAGTCTCCAAAGTTTAAAAAAAGTAAGTAATGTTATGTCATTTTATTTTTATATTAATTGGTTAGTAGTGGCCACTGATAATAATAAATGTCGTGAAGAATATCAAAGTTATTTTTTATTATTCATTGTTAGCGTAAATTCCATTTAGATGAAACTACTTTATAAATATAAATATTGTGAATAATTATAAATCAATTAAAAGTTGTAATTTTTACTCATAATAAAAGCATATTGGTAAGGAACACGTGTATACTTCGTCCGTATTTATAGAAGAAAATTGTTATCTCAGGCCATTACACTATATTTAAAGCTAAATAGCTCTAAAAGTAATTATGCTTCAATGTTGCAAATATTAAAAAACAACGATGAATTTACTTCTCTGACACGACTTAGTCATGAAATGAATAATATTTATGACAAATTAATAACGATTGCTACATTTGTGAAACAAAACATTGCTCTCGTTACATTTACCTGTAACTTGTGATGTAGTACCTAATCGGTTTTTATTCATACATAGTTATGAATAATAATTAATTATATTGATATTATTCACATCATCTAACTTATTTATTTGCTACATTTAAATAACAATATGATTAACTACCAAAAAGTGATATTAAATTCAATGAACCGCAGTCGCTGTTTCGAATGGAATCAATTAGATTGGCTTAGATAAAAATAAATTACGCATATGAATTGAGAATGAACGTTTCAATGGTCAATTAAGTTATATTTGTATTGCATGTTAGTAATACTAAATACTAATTTACATTAATTTGTCAACATTATAGAGAACTCACAAGGTATGAAGGTTTCCTTAGAATTTTTTTCTTCACTGAAACAAGTGATAATTCATTTTTAATACACACATAATTTGAATAAATAGTGGGGCGTGTTGTTTTCGAATGAGGCCTCCGGTTTCGATTCAGGTAATTTAAATTAAGCAACAACTTGAAAAGTGGTACAGAGTAGACAACGATGGCATTAAGTATGATTTATTCCTATTGGAGTAACGTGTCCACAGAGACTCATAGAGAGAAATGTAGTAAAGGGCTCGCTTTACAGAAGCCTCATTGTCACGTTACCAGCCAAGAAGGTAGCATAAAACTGGCACACTAACAAACTGTACATGTAAATAATATGCAGGTTGCAGTGTTATTGGCTAACATCAACAAAGTTTTTAAAATATTCAATGTCATCTCTGATAAAATTTCAAACTGATAATATAACTAAATTTCTAACGTCAGTCTGAAGACATTACTTAAACCCACTGAATTTTAACTCATTACAAGGTAAGATATTATCTCTCAAGTATACAAGACGTTTGCCTTTATTTTTATTGTTATTAGATGTTACCGGCACTTTGTCCACAAGAATTTAGAAATCGACGTCCAAGGTCTGCTATTTGAGAGGACTTTTCTGTTACTCTGGATGTATTCCAACCTATCATTTGATAGGGTATAAGTGTGATTGTCTATTAACGGTAGCAGGTTAGTCTCGCTCAAATTTTTAATCGTTAATGAAATACTGTTTTATTTTTCATCCACTCAAGTTCAAATACATCTTTTTCAACAAGTAGTGGATGATTAGTGAATTCTTTTTTTTATAATATTAATTCATTAATTAAATTTATTTTTATTTTTATATTAAACACAGTAAAATTTAAAATTGAATCATAAAGTTTCAGTGCCATCTATGATTCTCTTGAAAAACTAAGTAGTGAACATTATCTAGACATAACAAGACAATTGAATGTAAGAAAAATAGATGTTTTTAGTAACAAATAAACATCAATTATTTTTTTACCTAAGTAGGAATTGACTTCAAAAATTTTTTTTTTTATTTCTTGCTTAATTTCAAATAATCGAAAATTTTTGCAAGATAGTGCCGATTGTGTTCCTTGCGTTCGCGGCGACCAAAAGTCTTATGTTATTTATGTGAAAGAATAACATCGAAGATCTCACAAAGCTATTCAAAACCAATCTTACTGCTTCCACAACACGGCAGTGACACTTCAAATTTATTGATTGGAATGTAAGTGGTTAACGAAATAGATTTCTCAACTCGGCAATAGTTTAAGCGAGTAGAGTCTTTACCATAAAAGGAAAACCGCTCAAAATGGCGTAACAGTTGACAAGCGGAAACAATTTGCGTGAACTCTTGTACCCAACATTGCAATACTTTTTTCCTGATTAACGATTTTATCAAATAGTCGCTTCATAGGTACCAAACGTGGTACTCGCAAATATAAATCAGTAATTGAAGCGCTGCATTTAGTTTCAGCGCGATTATGAAGTTTTTCAAAAGAGCTGCAGGTAACATAAAGTCCCTTGATTCCAGGTACAGTGACAAAATGCTGACGGGATGGAGATTGGTGGTGTCAAAATGTAAGTTAAAATATTTTATAAACAAACCGTTAAAGTGAACAGGGTAAACAATATATAATATTATTTTATATGTTCTAAATGTAACCTCATACTCTGTACTCGGATGTAAATTAAAAAAAAGTTGCTATAATTAAAATTTCAGTATAAAAAGTATAATATAATTTAACAGAAAACAATCAAATTGACGAACTAGTAGGGAAATGGTAAATTATAGTTGAGTTTCGTAAAAATATCAAAATATTTCACGCTTTCACTTATGATTTCGGCCAAACTGTTGACAATATAAATATCTATAGTAACATTATTGACTTGTTTTTGTCAATATACTAAATAAAATATCAATTGTATACTGTAATATTTTTCTAAAAAAATGTCAGAACAAAAAAAAACTCATTAATTTTATTATCTGAAGTGTTTTTAAACTTCTGTTTGTTTAATTATGGCGGTAGTTTTGTTCTTGAGTGCTCTATTGACTATGTAGGACTTTACATGTATACTGTATCTAATCAAGGGTTACCGACTACTAGAACGGTAAATAATAATTAAAGTTTAAAAATACTTTTCGAAGGAACTCCACTTCCATATTTGTATATGTAAGAAAACGAAGAATTGAAAAATAATCAGTTAATTTAGTCAAACAATATGCCCTCGTATAACTATACGCTATCTATAGCGTTTATTTTCTAAGTTACACCACCTATAGTATTACGTTACTATAAGTTATATTTAAAATTTCATGTCTTTTCTTTTCAGTATTCATAATACCTCAAAGGTATGTCCTGGCTATTATGGCTCTGTTAGCCATAGCCAACGCGTATACGATGCGGGTGTGCTTGAACCTAGCCATTACGCAGATGGTGAAGAAGAATGTTGCGGTTGAAGGTGACCCTAATTACGACCCAAACGCCTGTCCAGACTTAAACGCAGTCGCTAACAAAACTATGACGTCTTTTGTAGAATACGTTCAACGAAGTGGGGAAGTAAGTAGTTTCAGTCAAACCTGTAATATAATTTTCTTAGTAACACCGTTTTTCGAAAAACAATCTGTTTTTGGGAGACTTAAGTTTAAGTATTAATTGTAGGTACTTACTTGTACTTCGGTAAAGGAATTATTTGTGAGGTACTCTAAGAGTTCTTCATTATTATTTATTAAATGACTGCCATCATCGACCTCATTAGATTTGAAACTTATATCGTCGCGTATTAACTACGCATTTTAACTACGTTAAAAAATACTTTTGAGAAGAGCTAGGGCCTCTCGTGATGATGTGATTTTTTTTTAAGTGGCTACCCCTGCACGTGTTATCATGTAGGGTAACATTTTTTTTTTGGATTTCTTAAAACCGCTTTTCGAGGAACGTGTCTACGGGTGCTTAAAAATATAATTAATACCTTTAAGCCGCAAGTAGAACACATGTCGGCACGTGATGCAAAAGATAAAACGTAATATGATATTTTGTGTACTGCTAAATGAGATTACTTATCTTATTTTCATAAGGATTGTCACAACAAGCTTACGATATTTCTTTATCACCTATCAGTTAATAAAATTGATTTAAATAATACTTTTTAATACAAAGCGAAGACTATCATTCTATTTTAATTTCCAATCGATATTAAAATACTTCTTAGGCCAGTGACAATGCTGAAAATAATCTCAGTGATAGCATCGGTCACAAATTTGTTATTATTACTAAGAGTGTTACATCGCATCTGGAATTTTTGATAAAATCCACGCCCATATGTTGTCAGTGGATCGAAAGTGGGTAGGGAGATGAGTCCTGGGGATTGTAAGCGGGTAGAGTTGTGATGATCATTATGTTTCGAATATAAACAGTTTTCTTGAGGATATACTTTGACTTTCTATGCCTTTAAAATGATTTACTGTATTTTAATGGTTTCCACGTTTTGGTAAAAGGAACATAGATCGCATTTATGATCAAGTGGAGAAGCTCTAGGATTTAGAGAGCCCAGAACTTAGGGAAGCCCTATAATCAACGACGATCTTCAAAACGCAGATAGACATAAGTTGCTGTTTTTGTTGTCAATATTGCAAATAAAGTTTCTGTTCTTGGGAGTAGGGCATATGTTACTGAGCTGAAAGAGCTCCGGTGTATTAATATAAGATCCTTTAGATCCAAACTCTACGGTTGGGCACTTGGTCCACGGATCTTATATAAGGTAATTTTTTTTACTACCGCCACTACCAAAAAGTACGCTTCTCGCAAATAAAATATTTCATGATTTATTGTTTTATTATCATGCTTCATAAAGTGTGTTACAAATACACATCAGGTCATATAGAATTCAAATTAGTGCCAAACCAATATACATATAACCATAAAATGTAAAATATTTCGTTTGAGCACATCTCGTTAAACAATGAAGTGTATTTATTCAAATAAATAATTCGGGTAATGTTGAAGTTTTCATATATATTTCATATATATTTTGACTAAATTATATGTTATCGACACTAAGAAAACTACGCTAAAAGCTTTTCTTTTGCTAGTTATTGAATGCCTGTAGGGCCGTTCATGAATTGTTAGCAAAACTTTTCCTTGGCGTGGGTAATATAAGGGGAAAATTATATTTTTAACAGTATTCATATGAAGAAACCCCACGATTTATATATTTTTGAAATACTTTAAAATCCAATCAAAAATATACATAGGTATAAAAAGGATTTCAGACATTTTTTTCTATTATTGTAAAAAAAATATAGTATATTATTTTTAATCCTATTGAATTTATATAAATAGATAGATAGGATTACAACAGTAAATTTGATTTCATTTTGAAATGTAATATTATTTTTTGTTCAAAGAAATTCGAATGGAGTGAAGCGACTCAAGGGTTGCTTCTCAGCTCCTTCTACTATGGTTACGTCATCACTCACATCCCTGGTGGTATACTAGCGGAAAAGTATGGTGGCAAATGGGTTCTGGGGTTGGGACTGTTATCAACTGCCATCTGCACCTTTGTGACTCCTTGGGTTGTAAAAATGGGAGGCGCTCCTGCGTTATTCGTTCTACGAGTTATTGAAGGTTTTGGAGAGGTATGTAACGGTTGTAAATCTATGCCTATAAAGCATGAAAAACCAAATTACTATTTCTTTCTATAAATTATTGCACTAAACCTATTTCGCTATATCGTAGATTAAAACCATGTAATAAGAGAACCTCTTTCGCAAGATTTATGTGTATGACCCTGAATGCCATAATATCGAAACTGACTGCAGATATTTTCATGCGATTTTTACCATTATATAATAATTCACGAGGGAGATTTAGGTATTATGAGCTAAACATGAAATATATTATAAGATGTCCAAAAAAAACTTCACGATTAACCACGACCCAAGAAGAACATAAATATAAAATCCGGGAATCAAACCTGAAACCCATTTCAGACGTGGTCACTACCAACTGGAGTACGCAATCATCTCATATTAATCTTTAACATTAAGTATGGAACAGTTAGTAATTAACAGTTCTTTGTGACACTTAAGGCAACAGTTTAATATATTAGGTACTAAGTAATTTCTTGTCGTTTATATAAATATAGATTTAATTAAATAATTATTAAATTTTAGGGACCAACAATGCCAGGACTCATGTGCATGATATCTCGATGGGCACCTAAGGAGGAGAGAGCAAGAATGGGCGCCATAGTCTTCGGTGGTGCTCAAATTGGCAATATTGCTGGAACGTACTTCTCCGGCTTGATTATGCATGAAGGTTCATGGGAAAATGTATTCTACCTCTTTGGAGGTGGTGGTCTCATCTGGTTCCTTGTTTGGGTAATTATTCACATATTTGAATTACTTTATATAAAGTAAAATAAATGATACGAGTAGGTGTTTATGATTTTTAAAGCATTGCTTGGGCAAGAGTTATGGCTTTTGCATTCATGCATTCATGCAGAAAATTAAGTATTGTAATTAGGTGTTTCCTATATTAAAGGTTTTCTTCATCTTTTCCATCCTTCTTTCAACCTCTATCATCTAGCCTTCATTCCTTCGTCCCTCTTAGATCTTAAAATTTTAATCTTCCTCATCTATTTTTCTCCATGATCCCTACCCCCTTTAAAATGGTAGAAGTAAGAATAAAATATATAATTGGATCATTTGTTACTTATATGAATAAATTACGTTGATTTCATATTAATATTCGTAGTAAATTTCAGTGCCTGATCTGCTTCAGTACACCAAATACACATCCATTTATATCAGACGAAGAGAAAAAGTTCTTAAATGCAAACGTAGATTCATTAATACACAGTAAAAAACAACAATTAGACCCCGTGCCATGGAAAGCTTTACTACGGTCTGTGCCTCTCTGGTGTCTTATTATTGCCGCTGTAAGTATTTTTAATCTAGTACCTTTATTAGCTGAACCTTCTGAAATTTCATAGTAATTATAAGTTTAAAAACTATTTATTTAACATCATGCTAATACTATATTTCACAGACAACATTTTATGTTTTCTCCGTCACGAATACATCATAATTTTAGCTCCATTTTTTTTAAATATTACAGCAATGTAACAATAAATCTAAGTTCGATCGAATTTTTTTAATCATTAACAATTGTTTTTATTTATTTTGTAGATTGGTCATGACTGGGGCTACTTCTCTATGGTCACGGATTTACCCAAATATATGACCGATGTCCTTAAATTCAATATTAAGTCCACTGGATTATTATCAGCCTTGCCATATGTATCTATGTGGATAGCATCGTTCTTCTTCGGTCTCCTTTGCGATTACTGCGTCAAACGAAAATATCACAGTATCCAGAATGCTAGAAAAATTTATACAACTATTGGTAAGATGTCGAAAACTTTTAATTCGTTTCAACTTCTTACGGACTTAATGAAGAGATTTGGAGCGTACTTCACCACGGTTATTACCAAACATTCAATAATCTTCATTCTTTCACTGATGTAGATATATATTAGTAAAATGCGGATTAGTAGATTTTTGACAACTTTGGAGACCTTTTATGTATCAATTTTTTTTTGTGATGGTTTTCAATGTCGAGGACAATGATTACTATTTATTATCCAGATCCCTCGTAAAATGGAAAATTATTACAGTTTGCTACATGTTATTTAAAATTCAATATTTAATAAAACAGCTGCAACTGGTCCTGGTATCTGCATCATCCTTGCATCCTACTCTGGCTGTGATACCACGCTTGCTGTGTTCTGGTTTATTGTTGCTATGACATTGATGGGAGCTTACTACAGTGGTATGAAAATCAACGCCTTGGACATCACCCCTAATTACGCTGGCACCACAACTGCTATGGTGAATGGAATAGCGGCCATATCTGGCATTATATCGCCGTACCTCATTGGTCTTTTGACGCCAGATGTAAGTGCATGTTTTATATTGCCAAAAATGAATGAAGTTGATACTAAATATGGTGTTAAATCTAATAGTTAGCTATACTGCTTGAAGGCTCCCGATACGACTACTTTATTTATTAAATATATAACTAGACTAAGTAGTCCCATTGCTTAATGTGTTCCCCAAACCAAGTGGCGCTCAAGAAACTACGCCATTGGCCACTATTCACTTGTGGTTAAAACAAGCTAGTAATATTATGAACGCTTTAAAATATAATTGAATATCTCTAAATGTGAAATTTTATCAACTGAAGAACTAATACAAATTAAGAGTAGTCAATAAGAGTCAAATAAGGGTTTAATTCTATTGCAAGATAAAATTTACAAGTTTTAGATCGCTTATCTAAACAACAACTATACTACTATAGTATAGTTACTATATTACAGGACAAAAAGTCGTAATTGAAATCGCTTACTTTGCATGTATTTCTATTCGTATCAGTACTTACTGCGAAATTATAATATCTATTTGTCAACAGTCAACACTCAAACAATGGAGGGTAGCGTTTTGGGTGTGTTTGGGGGTGCTAGTCATTACGAACATCGTGTATATACTCTTCGCGAAAGGCGAGCAGCTATGGTGGGATGATGTGAAAAAACACGGATATCCCGACAGTTGGAAACATGGACCACTCCCCACGAGAACAAAAGACTCCGAACAACCAAATATCGATGACAATAAAGACAAAGAATAGTAAAGGAAATTAAAGAATTAATGTATATATATATAGATTTAACTTTTAAGTACTTATAAGAATAAAATAAAACTTGACAATATTCTCTGTGTTTCATTTTCAATACGGAAATAGAAAGAGAAGTTAAAAATTACAGAATAATAAAAAATGTGAACATGAACCTATAATTTTCAATATTGCCCCGAAAGCTTACGCCCAGCACAGAATAGTTCAACGAGTAAGTCAGCATCAGACATCGGCACAGAATATTTATACTAGACAAAGTATATACAATACGTTTGGTATTCTCAATCCTAACATAAAATACGTACATGATCAAACCTTTAATATAATCAAATTTAGTTTAGTTACTCCGGATCTTCTGAAAAAATTGAGATGGTATGAATATCCAAACACTTTTAATTAGGTCCGAATTTTCGAAATTTACATTTTTATAATACCTATTGAATAGTAATCAGATCACGTCATTATAGTGTCATAATTTATATTACATCTTATAATTCTGAATTATCTGTTTCTTATTGCCTCCAAAATTCTGTGTACTAAATAAGTCTGATTATTTTTGTGGATGTGTTGTCACTAAAGCAATCGACTTGATAAGTTTCCGTTTATCATTTATTATTGATATCGTTATTCTCTGAAGACATTTAAAAAAATTGTAAAAATTATTATTTTAAAACAATAAAAAACCCGTTATTTATTAACATTTCCAAAAAAAAATATGCGTAAAAAAATCTATTTCTACTTCCTTCTGATGTTGATGACAGTCCACAAATCTCTTTTTTTTATCAACTTGCTTGTTATTAACAACAATACGAACATTTACTTGATAAATAATACTAAACTTAATTGAGAAGGGTAGCTGTTGTCGTAGGTGTTTGATGAATTTAAAAATACCGGTCCTAGCCAAATTGTACTCGTGTCGGATCGGACTGGGTCATGGATTTTCGTATACTTTTTTTTTGCCTGTAAAGTATACAGTTTTGCCTTAACTTGGCAAAAAAATTCTTTATATATTTTGTAGTATATAATTATAACAATATGTTCAAAAACATTGAGAACTGACAAATTGTTGATGACTTCTTGTGGACGGTTTTTAGTACTTTCCTTTACTTTATTTAAAAATAATAATTATACTACAATCCAATTTTACACAGACTTCATGGTACACAGAATAAGAACATAATTAACCTAAATTAGTCATAATCTAATTGTTACATTACAGAAAACGGGTTTCGGAGAAAATATTTAACAGTAAATCATAAAAATATAATTAAGTCAATTATTGATTTTTTTTTAATATAAAATAAGTTAATGCTTGACAACAATCCCACGTCAGCGTTTTTATGACGTTGAATCTCACTAGGTTGGTCATTGCCCGATTCGAACACTGCCCGAAGAATGAGACTCATACATTTCACCATGGTCTCTCTTTCGAACTGTATTTTCCCCTACCGATCTGAGTGTTCCGCAGATAATTCTTCACTGCTGTGCTGTCATCATGAGCTGGAGGAGATTATTAACGTGGAGCAAAAATAGGGTGGCAGAGAGACGGACCCCTGAGGAACTCCGGCGTTTGTTGTCTTCGATTAGGATGAACAACCATCGATTGCAACTCGCAGAAACCGTTCACTCCGAAAGTCCTTTACCCAGCCGATAAGCCCAGAGGAAATACCATAAGTTGGAAGCTTGCTTATCAGGTAAGCATTTTTTTCGAGGGCCTCATCCCATAAGTGAGTAGCATACACTAGAAGGTCGACCGGTATTAATAAAATTGTAATGAAATAATTTTGTTCTTTAAATATCTTATGAAAATATTGTTTTACGAGTAGGTGTGGAGAATTAGAAAAGTCAAAACAATTATATAGAATATTGATGACTGTTACAGCATCACCATTTGTCATTGTTGGCGTCGATCCATAGATGCTTCACGGGTAAGAAACTTTGGCTAAGACTCAAGGATGTATGGAGCATCCTACATTCCAATTAAGAAAACTGACCGTTGATAACAAATTGTGCCTAAAAAATTACATTAAAAATGACTGTACTCATAATTTATAAAACGTAATTTTTTTTGAGATACATTAATTCATCTGTACGTGTACATATATATCACTGAAATTCTTCGAAATGGCTGACCGATTTTGATTTTTTTTTCGATAAAAACAACATAGAAAACAAGTTTGCTGAATACAACAATCCAAAAATGCCAAAAATAAGAGTAGGTGAGCCAACATTCGGGTAGGATAAGGTGTGTGGGCTTGCCCCGTAATTTTTGATAATTTTTAACGTCTGATAAATACGAGTAACAATTGTTACGGGCACTATTTGTAAATGTATGTGTAATTTTTTCCATAACGACGTTGCGTTACAAAGGAGTGTGTGTTGTACGCATTGTAACAACACGATAGCAGATCTTGTGATAAAATTTTCTTTTCCGATACATAAACTGCGTCATATCTGTCATCTGATACCTAAAATATTTAAATAAACTAATATTTCTATATGGCGTCAACTAATATGCTTTGCCTACTTTTTAAAACTTAGTGATTATGTTATTTATTATTATTATATATTTACATTACGTACAACCTAAGAAAGGAAAAAAAAATGTTTATAATTAGCAAAATATTCATTTATTTCAGTAGCTAACAGAACCATGAAAAGAGATTCTTAAAAGAATAATATTTGCGAACATAAAATTTTATAAATACTTGATGTCAGGCAGTTAAAGCTAATTTAGTAAGTAATTTCGTTTTGTAGTTATATTAATACAAGTTCCTAAGATCTTTAATGAGGAAAAAAAATACCTTGATCGTAATTTAGATTTTTTCCGAGGCAAAAATTACATCACCAGTTAGGTAAAACGTTAATTTAAAGTAATGTAACAAAAAGATCTTGAACCGTATTTTAACCATTAAGAACAAAACAAAAGAATACTTAAGTAGTGGTATAGTTCTAGATGATAAACCGTTCTAACTTTATGTACTTTACGTCAAAAGCCCACACAAACCACGGGTACGGACGGATTATTGTAATATACATACATAATAAAAAAATCTGTTACTTTAAATTGGAACTTTTAATGTTTGCTTGGCATTTAACCTTATTTTTTGTAATAATGATATATAATAAAAATAATTTACGATCTTATCTTTTAAATCTTATGTAGACCTTGCTTATCATTTTATGGCTTGCTTGTTTATTATCGCTTCTTATTAATCGAATAAAGTCTGTATGTATTATTATCTTTTTTTTACTTTATTATAACAGACTGCTTGACTACAATTACACTTGAAGGTATATGACGATATAGCCTTAGATGGTAAGGCGCATCAACATAGAAAAAGCGTCCCTCAGGCTTAAAGTAATTGACACTGAAATCGAAAGGAAACGCGAAATGCATTTCAAATGACCAAGTAATCGCGGCGTCCCAACCGCAGGGATGTTTACGACGGAAGGATAGATTTTCGCAGCGCGTCGTGTCGTTCGATAGTGGAACGAGGGTGGGATAATCAAACAGTGTACTTGATTCCTGGCGACACTCTCCAAAATGTCTCTCTATAGAACACCAAGAGGCGTTAAGAAATTAATACTATAAATAAGATGGTCAAATATTTCCTTAACTGGGACGTACTATGCCCGATAAATCTAAATCGATTAATCGAATAGGACGAAGGAAACAAGGTTCAAGGTCAAAAGGTTCAATGTCAAAAATATCATTGTTATAAGTATTGTTTTTTGCGACACAATATTTACTAATATTGCGCAAAATTATTAATTTACAAATTGATGAAAAACGTTTTCGTCATATTATTTAACTGTTGAAAATATACAATTAAGTAATGTTAATAAAAATGCAAAATAATTCATAACGATTTTATATTTAAAATAGATACACGTTAATAAACCTTCGAGTGTTAATTTAACGTTATCATTTTGATGATCCCATTATACTTATATTAAAAATTGGTTTATTATTTATCATTGTAGTATCTATAGATACTTTGATAATGCTTTTTAGCAAAATGTTTGAGGTATTGGTAATTGTAATAGACCTCGGTAATGTAAACTTGATATAAAGTTTCAACCTATGAAACAAGTTTTTTTTGTTATCATTGTTTCGTTAAATGTCAGCTTTATATAGGGTTTTAAGCTATTTCGATGCAAAGAAAGAAACCCAAGTTTCCTTGCATTAGACTCAATGAATCGACCAAAGTTGAGGTTAGAAGAAACTTTAAGTTCCACCAATTGAAGATGTTCAGTGCATTCCAAGGATACATTTTGATAGTCAAGGCGAATGGGCTCCTCTTGGCGTTGAATAGACATGTCTGCGTGTTTGTGGCGTTGAATCTCACAAGAATGGCATCGCCTCATTCGGACACTGCCTGTAGTGTGAGATTCATACGTTCCACAATGGCCTCTCTTTCAGACTGTTTCGTCCCTACTGGCCGGAGCATTCGGAAGATATCTCTTCACTACTGTGCAGCAAATAAGGTGCTCGTACAAAATTACTGTTAAAATACATGTCTATACTTCTATTTATAGTTATGTCTGTAATTACGGTTTACTTTATTCGTATTACCTTTCTTTTTGTGATAAAAATATATACTAATTTTACTAAATTTGAATATAATGCAGATTAGTTATATTATTTAGCTGTTAAAATATATTATTTCATTTTGCTAAAATTTATAAAAGTCTTATTACTCGTATTACGATGATATTCATACCTGACTAGGTTGTCATGTATTTCCCTTCGGCATTTTAATTACCCCGCAAACTATAAAAAAATTTGGATGTCAATAGCCGACAAATGAGCAAATAGGCTACTTAATAGTATGTAATCCGCTGTCCTAAGACGTATAACCAACACGTTGCCAATGAAGAAGGTAATTAAGTGAATTCTAATTACTGGCTCTCTTAAACACCATAAACATTTCACGATAAATTCTATAAGGAAGGTGGTAGCTAGTCAAGCGGATAAAAAATTAAACACTTGTCAACATTTGCCAACAAGATTAAACTGGAGAGAAATAAAACAGAACAGACTGTTCATCATTGCTTCTTCCATTGTTAAGCAGAGTGTAGTACCATGAGCAAGTGATAGTGATTTGAACTCAAGGATGGATTTCTATATATGGCAAACCTAGTAAATGAAAAAAAATGGTATTCTATAAGACAGACAAGACAGGATATCGGAATAATATCTTAAAGACAGCACTATATGTGTTTCGATTGTCATTGAAAACTCCCATTTAAATTTAACTTGGTACTTAATCAGATTTTTATTAGTTATCTGAATAACAATTACATCACTTTAAGGCTTTAGATGAGAGATACTGGCAATATGTGATTATTTAAAACAATTGTCGTATGAAGTGATAAAAGTCTTAAAAACAGTGTTGACGATATTACATGTGAGTGTTGTGCGGGTTTGGTGAATGTTATTTTTTTAACGTAAATGATATGCGATGACTCTTACTGGATGGAGACTTGTATTAAACAGAGGTAAACAACACATTATACACTCTTGCAAAACAATAATTAACTGTTTCATCCTTAAAAGTTTTTGTTAGTATCCATAATGTTTGTTATTTTACAAGAAGCAAAATAATAGACTGTGTTCATTTTTTTTAAGAAATAACTATTATTGAAATTGTTTTCAATTGTTTTTATGTATACCTCATGCAATTAAATCGTTTCAGTGGACCATTCTGTCTATTATTAAAAATTGCATGAAAATATGTGTAGTAGTTTTGAGATTATAATATCTTTCATACAAACATACTTTTATACTATGTGCCTATTGTTTTGGGACAATAACCGCATCTAATTTTAAAAATCCCCGTAGATATTTGTGAATTAATAAAATAATCCCGGCTAGTTAATTTCCTTTTTAAGATAGAGAATATTAACAATAATTTTCATAGAAAATCAACTGATATATGTGACGTCATGTGACACATAATAGCTTGTTGTTATGTAGCTAATCTTTGCCATAAAAAAACTCACGCGTCTACTTAAAAATTTCAGGACGAGACGAAACCAGCCCACAAAGAGCTCAGTTGATTTAATATTTACTTATACTTAACTTATACTGTTATGACGATAAACATGTTTAAAGAAATTTAGTTCATTAATTTATATTACGGTAATTATTTTGTCGCAGTGATGTAAATGTAGTTAGGATAAAAAAATTAATAAATCGACGCTAATTTCATTTAGTCCACTCTCAATCCCGTGGAGATATTTTTATGTTAATAACCGACAGTCAACTATAACATAGTCCATCTGTGCCATTATCAACTATTGACATAAAATCTGTGAACAGTCTTCTCAATAGATTAAACATGAAATAACTATGAAAGGCTGCTAGATAGATAGATAGGTAGATAAGATTATCCACTTCCACATAAGATTATCCACAGAATGCACGTGATACTATGTCGTTCACCAGGAAATTGTAAAAATCAAGTAATTTATGCAACACTTCTATGAACGTCAGTAAATGCTATCTATAATATAGCTACTCTGTTTCCTTGGCTGTAGCATCAATAACATAAAGAAACGTTGAATCACGTGTAGATCAGTTACTGGTTTATCGATATACTTGAACCGCTATCTTGATGTTATTGATTAAAGATTTTTCCGACTGCAAATATCGAATTGCAAGAGTTATCTTTTCGAGGTTAAGTAGAGATTAAAAACGATAAACATATTTTATACGGTATTATATATAACAAATGGAAGTTATTAGTTTTTTAGATATGATTTGTTTAATGTGTAAATAATATATGTTGGTTGCCCCGCAAGTTATTGGTCATTTATAAATCACCATCATCATATCAGCCTTTATTAATCCACTGCTGGATAAACTCTTATCGCAAGGTTTACCACAACACTCAGTCCTCCGCTGATCTCCTGCCGGATCGAAGACCGTCCCACACTACGCATGCCAATTGGTTGTTTATATTCGAGAACACGTCAGCCCCATTGTCCATCGGTTTAGCGACATATAATTATGTCCAACTCACTGCCATTTCAACTTGCTTATCCTTTGTCATATGTCGGTCAACTTAGTATTTTGCCACATATCCATGTTTCGCATTATATGTTGCAAAGAAACGTCCAACATAGCACGTTCCATAGTTCACGGAGCTACCTTTATCTTGTGGACTAGCTCCAATTCATGGACCATCTCTCGGCAGCGTCAGTATATATATAAAATAAGAAAAATAACTTTTAATTGTCAACGGCTCAATTGGTTGTGAGATCTGATTTATAATTTAGTATTAATGGACCACTAAGGACATCTTTTATGTAATCAGCAGAAAAATAAGCAAACGGCCCACCTAATACTAAGGTTGAAACCTGCCGCCCATATACATCTCTAACATCTGAGTCATCACCTACGTGTTGCCCGCCATAATGGAAGCTGGTAACCCTCCTAGATGACTCTGGTGACTCTCCTAGACTTCAAGTGAAACACATTAAAACATTTCATTGTTTATTATAGAAGGGGGGTAGTAAGTAGCCAAGTGAATAACCGAGTATACACGGGTTCTTTTAGTAATAAATTAGGTGGTACAGAATTGAACGACGCCCAACAGAAGGGACCGTTCGCCACAACTTTCTCTATCGTTTTGCAGGATGCACCACAAACAAGGGAAGTTTGCTGGACTCAAGGATGAATTACCATTGAAACTTAGAAATTTGTAAAAAAAAACTTATTATACCTACTGCAAATTAAAACTGAACGTATGTTTTTAATACGAATATACGGCGATTTATTTAAGAAACACGGACACAACTGTGATTACTTTTATTACAGTAATATTTATACCCCAGCGATATGTCTTGGGTCTTTTGGGTCTATTCGCATTGGCGAATTCCTTCACGATGCGAGTTTGTTTGAGCATGACTATAACACAAATGGTGCTCCATACGAAGTCATCAGAATATATAATTGGAGAAACTTGTCCGGAAATTTCAAGCAACGATCCCGGTTCTTCTAGTAACTCTACAATGATATTGAGGGTAATTTATTTTTTATCCAGTTCCAATGTAACTTCTGTGATTAATAAACTCTAACATGACGCATTTGTTTTATTAACAATGTACTAGCATTTTGGTTAACTAGCTATCTTAACTTTGGTTAACTAAAGCTAATTATCGAAGCTTCATTATATTTTTTTAACATTCATTTTCGTACATTAAAAGCATTATTTGAAGAATTTTAATATATTGGTTTTAGGTATATAAATTGCTAGTAGATTATTAATTAAATAGGCTTCACGTGTTAGTGCAAATTAATATTTCATAATCTATTAGTTAAACGTTCTGAATAAATTGATAGATATTATTGAGTTTATGTCCTTTCTAATTATTTGTATCACAGTGAAGCAACTAAAATCATAAATGTCGAAACTTATAAATATTTAACTTGTGAGTTAGAAAGGAATAGGTTACCTTAAATTTTATATTACGACATAGGTTAAATCAGAAAACTATTATTTTCAGGGTCGAGAGCGCTACGACTGGAATGAAGCCACCCAAGGGTTACTTTTGAGCGCGTTTTACTATGGCTACGTCATCACTCATCTACCTGGCGGTCTTCTCGCAGAGAAATTTGGTGGTAAATGGACTATAGGACTTGGACTTCTGATAACATCTGTTGCAACTGCACTGACACCTTTTGCAGTTTCTGTAGGAGGCGCGGTTGGACTCTTTTTTATAAGAGTTATCGAGGGTGCTGGTGAGGTACGATATTTGATTTTGTTTTTTTTTTATTTTTGGCAGGTGGCCAGAATCACTTTGCTAATTCTGTAAACAATTTTTTTTAAACTGTTTGTTATTAAAGTTTCAAAATAAAGTGGTCTCTCTTATAACATGAATAATGAAGAATCTTTGAGGTTGACCTCAAATATTAAATTATCAAACTTTACTTTTAGCATAATTTGGTATATTTATAATGTTAAGAAAAAATTAAACTTTGAATTTTAAAAAGTTGTTCTGTGAGAAATTAATACGTTTCAATAATAACGAATCTTTTATAAAATTTAATAATAATGCAATTTTATATTTGTTATATATATATTATAGTTATTTTATGATTTCTGACAAATTTCAATTTTGATCAGGATTGACGCTATGCAATTCTTTTACTACCAAATCTGTTCTTGAAAACAGAAATTATACTCAGACATTACCGCACAAACTATGAACATATTACAATGTTGGCTACTGACATGTATTGCTATGCGAGTGGTGACCGTATTGAAATAGGGTTATGGTATATTTTGAATCAGCTACGAGTATCTATGGGCTAAAACTGTCCCTGGAGTCCCTGGACAAATAAAATTAATTAATTAATTTTCCTATGAAAATTAATATTATATAAAATATACATATTTTCGCATTGTTTTTTTTTCGGTGCGGAAAGTAAATTGGCTTTCATTATTTTTATAAAATTTTCAGGGTCCCATAACACCAGCGTTTGTGCTATTACTTGCCAGATGGGTGCCGCCTGGAGAAAGGTCATGTTTTGGCGCAATGATATTCGGAGGGGCTCAGATTGGGAACATCTTTGGTCCCTATATCTCTGGAATTCTGTTGACGGACGGTGGCGATTGGGCCAATGTGTTTTATTGCTTTGGAGGACTAGGAGTTATTTGGTTTATATTCTGGGTAAATTGACCAATTATTATAAATATGAATATTTTATAAAGTTAATTTTCCTTGATATGTCATATAATTATTATTTTTTGTTATAAATAATTAAATTGCAAAATATAAACCTATCATAATAAGTTTCTACTAAAAAAAGGTAATATAGCTATTTAAATAAACGTAAATAGTGACAAATTTAAAAGTTATTCGTTGAATGTACTTAGTGAGGTTATAAGTTCTGTTACATAATGAAAAATTTTAAATTTTGAATGCTGGCTACAAAAATATTTATTGAATTAAAATTTTGAATGTTTTATGAAAACAAAAAGTACACTATTTCGAATTTCATTTGTTTTTAATTATGCAGTGGACGCTTATAAAAGACCGAGTTGCGGATTACGAGCCGAATCAGATTTTTGAACTGTTGAAAAATTTAAATATAACCAACAGATTCATTTATCGCTCCATCAAACGATGAAATGAAAATTCAAGTATAGAACACAGAAAAAGAGCGGTCGCCCTCGCACTGTTAGGACTGCAGTGATAAAAACTGTTAACGCGTGAATCCAACGAAATCCCATGCGTAAGCAGAAACTGTTGGCCATTCAGGTGGGGTTAAGCAGAACCACAGTGAAAAGGGTGGTCAATGAAGACTTAAAGCTTCGAGTTTATCGAATAAAAACAGAACAACGGTTGAAACAGCATGCGGGAAAACAACACGAGAAATTATTTTTTCGGATGAAAAATTTTTTACCCTGGAGGAGAGCTACAATAAAAAATGATAAGGTGTACGTCTACAACACTAAAGAAGCGACGCCATTTTCTATTATCACTTATGGTTTGGCTGGGATCTCATATTCGGGCGTAACTGAGGTAAATTTTTGGGAAAAAGGCGTAAAGACGAATGCAGTTTTATATCAAAATACAGTCCTCACAAACCTTGTGGTACCCCTTTTTCATACTATGTTCAATAACAGATACTGGGTATTCCAGCAAGAACTGCGCATTCGGATACAGCGGATTCGGACAGCACGGAAAAATGATTGGAGCGCGTGAAATTGACTTCAACCGGTACGGAGACTGGCTCTCCTCCAGTCTAGACATAAATCTGTTGGATTATAAAATATGGAAACAAAAGCCTGCTCAAAGCCTCATCCTGATTTGAAGTCATTCCAGGCATCCTTGATCAAAGCAATCCATATAGATATGGACCTCGTTCGTGCTGCTATAGGCGACTGGCCGCGCAGTTTGAAGGCTTGTTTTCAAAATCGCGAGGGTCATTTTTAAATAAGTTTAGTTAGTATAAAAATCTATGTTTTGTGTGTTCCTGTTGGTATATGAATGGTTACTATAAAAACAAACGTGTCAATTATTTCACAATAAACATATGATAGAACTTATGATCCGACTAGGTAGAAATAAATGCCATTAATTGTTTTTTTTATTGTTCTACGATTCGTGCATCTAAATTTACTATATATATTTATTTGTTGCACGTATATAACTACTAACAGAATAAAGAGTTATCAGTATTCAGTAAGTTATTGACATACCTCCAGAAACGAGTTTAAAATTAAGAAAATATTAATATAATAAATTATAAATTAAGAAATAATATGTCCGTTTTCAAATATGTCATAAAACTTGCTTAACTTTAACGTAAAAACGTTAGCTTGCTCGTAAACAATGCACATACTCGCATATATTAATGTTAAAATGTAAATTCTTTGTTTTTTAGTCTTTTCTGTGCTACAGTACACCAAATTCTCATCCATTTATATCTGACGAAGAAAAAAAGTACTTGAACGACAATGTAACTGCATCCGGTTTGCATAAAAAATTGGATCCTGTACCTTTTAAAGCTATATTGAGATCTGCACCTCTTTGGGTACTGATAATGGCTGCGGTAAGTAACATTAAACGAGTACTTTCGATCATAATGAAAATATTCCAATGTCAACTTTAATTAATATTAATGTATTCTAATTACGGATTTAAAAATAATTCTTTTTTAGCTTTTTGTACAATTTTCCAAATTTTATTGTCTCGTTACAACCCATAATTATTCCACTGTTGGGCTCGGTGTCCTCTCACAACGAGAGGGATTACAGCCATAATTCGTAGCGCTGGCTAAGTGCAGGTTGGTAGAACTCACACACCTTGGAAAACATTACGGAGGTACTTAGGTGTGCAGGTTCTTTTTTCTCCCGATGTTTCTTCACGCAAGTAATAACTGATTTCTAATAGGCACATAATTTGAAAAATTAGAGAAGTGTGCCGTATTCGAATCTAACTTCTTGGAAGAAAAGACAAATATTTATAAAACTTTAAAGTATAAATATTTACATAATATAGAAAAAATATAACCCTTACGAAATATACCTTAAAAAATTTACCCCTACGAATATTTTTTTAGTTTAGACAAAATTAAAACTATAAAAGTTTAAGCTAAAGGTATTTCTAAAACCCGTATTTATATGCAAAAAATGTTATAAATTATTATTGTTATACTCGTCCGCAGGTCGGGCATGACTGGGGCTACTTTACGATGATCACTGATCTTCCAAAATATTTCTCAGACGTACTAAAATTTAATATTAAGGAGACAGGTCTGATGTCAGCGTTACCATACGTAGCTATGTATGTGTGCTCGTTTATATTTGCTGCGTGTTGTGATTTGTGTATCCGGAAGAACTGGCACAGCATAGGCACGGGTCGAAAGATTTACACCACAATCTGTAAGTATTCTTCATATTATATCTTAGCAAAATATATAAACGATGCACAAACAATTCGTGTTTTGGTTCAAAAAACGGTGAAGCAAGCGACACATACATAGTAGGGTAGATTGGAGACATCTCAAACATAATATGATTTAAATATCTCGGTTTACTTTCGTGACACGACTATGGATGTGAAGATTCTCTCGGCATGTCTAAATCAAGACAGCGTAGTACTAATAGTACTTAGTGTGTGTGTTTTTTTTTAAATTTTGCACCCATCATAACAATTTACGATATCTTAGTTTTAATTATCAGTTTTACAATATAGTTTATAAAGGAGAACATATTTATATACCATAAGTAGTGGATGATTCACAAAAAAGTCAAAGGACTAATAAATTAATTATTTTTCCTATTATATCATATGCACTGAAACAAAACAAAATTGTAAATATGTATTTGGTGCCTAAGTAATCACTAAGTGAATGCTCCAAAAACGTGTCCATGAATTCATCACGTCTAAGGAAGACTACCCATTTTTTCCTCAGCATCTTCCGTGCCGGCAGTTTTTATTATTCTGGCCTCGTACTCGGGCTGCGATCGTCTCGAGGCTGTCGGCCTCTTCGTAGCCTCTATGGCATTCATGGGAGGATTCTACAGCAGTGTGAAGATCAATGCTATGGATATAGCGCCCAACTACGCAGGGACTTGTTCGGCGTTCGTGAACGGAATAGCTGCTATTTCTGGCATAATCACGCCTTATTTAGTCGGTTTGCTTACACCTGATGTGAGTATCTTAAAAAGAACTTTTATTTATTTTAAAATTCATCATAGTGTGTATTATATTTACTAGTGATCATATGACTTCTGAAGAAGTAAACCCATTAAGATCATATTCACACAATACATAAAAAAAAATGTTATTTTAAATAGACTGTGGCGGTTCAGAGATAGATAGGACTTAGCTATCATTATGACCCGAAAACCAAGACCATTGAGACGGTGATGCCTTTGATATTACAAACGCCCATGGACACAGGTGAAAACATATTTCAACATAAATAATTAAAAATTAACTTGAGTGACCTAATTTGTTGAACAGGAATTAATTTCTTTGTGGGTCGCGTAGGTAAACAACGAGAAATAAATATCCTGAATTTGAATGAAAGGGTAATTACGGGAATTAATTTGTATTTCTTAAACTTATAAGCAAAGGTTGTATACCTTTGTGTATAGGGTCCTGAATTCGATATTTGATCAGGAATTTATGTCAGATTGTATTCGGTTATTGCTAGCTTTATATATCTCATTAAGCCTATGCAAGTCAAGGAATCTCAGTGCCAGGGTGTTATTACGACCATTTATTCAGTATGACAAATATACAGCAAATACATAGATGAGTAGGTGTATAATAACATCAACCATACTTTGTGGGGATTTAAACTGACTACAAAAAATATGTTAACATTGAACTATGGTTACTTAATGATTTTTATACCATTCAAAGTGAAAATACTTTTAACCAGCCGGAAAGCAATTCGATTCTCATTTCCTGTTGTAACATCAATTTTTTGTAAAGGCATTACGAGTAACGAATTTGAATTACTTGAGATAAAAAGTGATTCTAAAGAATCGCAATTCTTCAATCGTTAATGATCTTGTTTTTGAATCACATTGTGTTAGATTTGGTTTTTATGTGGATTGTCTTAAATCTTAAATCACTATTAATTTGATTGAATAATTTATCTAATCAGCTACTATGGCAAAACAACTATGGATTATACTTTAGGTATTAAAAATGTTATGCCTAATTACGCATTTTTTATGTACTTTATTTATACAAGGATCAAAAGGAAAAAGAGATGTGAAGGTATTGTGTGAGTAGGTTGTGGAAGTGCGGCGGGTCTTGTTGGAAAATGAAGAAGTCACTGATTTTAACTTGATTTATGAACAGAAAACGTTAATGCAATCAAAAGAGTTATAATTTTTTATTTAAAATGTTGCCATATAAAATAAGTTGAAAATATTTTATGTTGGTTACATACCCAAATAAGTCCAAACCAATTTTCTTTAGGTCAAGGCGTATCCTGGTTTACAGCGGTCGTCAGTTTGTACCAGTTTAACCCTAACAATGCTATGCCGTGTTATAGTTTCTCACTTTTCTTCGCTTTATATCAACTTTGAACATCTTTTTAAATGTTTCGATTACCGTTTTGGAGGGACAATAATATCATCCACATCCTACTTGGCCGGTACTGTATCAGTGATACTTTTGGAAATCTTTGAGCGGTGATCACATACCATAAGTTGCCAATCAGCTCGTTTGTTAAATATTTATATAAAAGTAAAAAGTAAAAATAAAAACAATTAGTTCCTTATAACAACAGATGAAGGAAAAGGTAACAATAACAATAGAGAAAGATGATAACAAGATAATTACGGGAGAGAATAGTAAAATAATCCCGGAAAAATTACGTTGCACACTAAAAACAATAGAAAGTGAAAAAAAAATATTGTAAAAATGCATATTTTTTCAACTTGTTTAAAAACTCCTGCCAGTATTAACAATGCAATGTATCAGACTAGACTAATTGGAATCATGACTGTATAAGCAACTGTTATGTTACTATAAAACATCATTATTTAAAGCACACATTAATACAACTATTATTATTATTGTATATATGGTTATTGTTATTTGTTTATTTGTGTATATAACATATAATTTTGTGCGATTATATGTGTTGATGATACTTGTAGCCACAGATATTTTAAAACGTTTGTCACTATCAGTAATATTTACTCCAAATGTTATATCAAGATTGCCTTGGTTATAACAATTTTTTACAATAATTAGAACAACGATTATGAATAAGTACTACAAAATTAAATGTACCTACCTTATTTTATAAACTACTATATCCACAGGCAATATGTTTATGTATCTAGAAATTCCTAAAGTTATTTTTTAAATATATATTTTTTTATGTTAATAGGCGACAAACGGGCAGACAAACCACCTGATGGTAAGTGGTCACCGTCGCCCATGGACATCAACAAGACCAAAGGCATCACCGATGCGTTGTCGGCCAGGAAATGAGAAGAAGGTAAGAAAGAAAGTACTGGCTCTCAAGCCCCCAACCGAAACACGATGAGTCGTTTGGCGGCTGATTCAAGCAGGAGGGTGGTAGCTAGCCAGGCAGACTTCGCGGAAAGATAATAATCCAAGTACTAATATTAATGACTTAATTAATACTGATAATATAATATTTATACGAAGCCCTACCACCAAGCAGGCCGGCTTCTGTCGCTTCTTTTTATTTATTTAATGCTTCACTACGTCCCACTTCATGGTAAATTGCGATACAGTAATGGGCTAAGAAAATGTACATTTTATACAAAAAAATCCATAAATTTTAGAGACTTCGACTTTCGTCATCTCTAATTGTATCTAATAAGATTGTTAGGGACCCTATATAACATTCACTAATTTAGTAGGAGCAGATTTCTGCTTGCATTGTAAATTCTAAATTAATAATCGCTTTAAAGAATTTATGCCATAATATTTGATTTTAGCAAACAATCCAACAATGGCGGTACGCTTTCTGGACGGTATTCTCAGTATTAGTGGGGACAAACGTCATGTACCTTATCTGGGGATCAGGAGAACAGCAATGGTGGGATGACGTAGACAAGTATGGCTACCCCCTAAATTGGGACCACGGCCCCTTGAAGAAAAAACGACAAGACATGGAGAAAAAAATCGTTTATCCAAAACACGACCACTCTCCCGTTTCTACTGACTGAGCGTGTGATGTGGATTTGATAGTATTTTTTGAAATATATGTATATTTTATTGAAATAGTTTCATTTCTGTAAGTATACTTTAGGAAGAACAACTGCTTTACGTTTCAAATGCATTTTTTTTTCTTAAAAAGGCGGCAAACAATTCGACCATCTGATGGTGAGTGGTGACTGTCAGTTATAGACGTCTGTAACACCATAGGCATTGTCGACTTGATTCGATTACAATTGGATCTTGGACACTACAATCAAAACACGTGGAGCCGTTTCAAAGTGACTGCTAGCTTGGCAGGTAAAGAGCCCTGCCACTGTATACGAGTATTATCGGGATTATTCAGGTAGCACAGAGCCCAGCGACCGCCGATGGGAGGGGCCCTTCGACATAGCTTAGTGCTTTCTTCAGCAAGCTGCACTTACGAGTAGGAGAGTTCGCCTTCAGGTCAAAATTCACGATCATATTGCACATACACAAATTGAAACACACACGAAAAACAAAATGAGGTGTGAAATAGTGGTGTATCGGACGTATTTCGCTTTTTCTCATCTGTAATAGTGTTTTTCATTTGAAATGCTGTACAACAAGTTTATTAGTGAATTGATTTACTGTTTTATGTAGCAATACGACACTGGTTTTAGTAATATATTCGGGTGTTGATATCCATTTACTCACCTTGCCTGTTTACATGATTGCCAGCTGTTACACCTAACATTGATAACAAGATGAAGGAAACGGCAAAGATTTTATATTCTTGAGTTACTCGTATCTAATGGAATATTTAAATAATACAATGGCACGTACCACTACTTAAGTATTTTAATTAATAAATATTGAATTGATGACAAAACTAATAGTTATTGAATACTATTTGGTAAACCACCCTCGCTTTGCTTTGAGAAAAATAGTACTAACTACGTTTTATGTTTAACTAACAAGGCATAAGCATCAAGACATACGACTCGTACATAGAGGGTGCTGATGACAATGATGTTGATGGGATAATGATTTATTTGTTTAATTTACTGACACTTATAACTAACATTATTGACAACCCTAATTTGTTTTAAAGTATAAAATTTTAAATCGATTCATTATAAACTTCATTTAATAAGTTATAAATCGTGTATGAATTGACAGTAATAAATTAATCAAATTAAACGATGAGTAAACAATAATAACAATAATTTGACAATAAAAAAATAACAACAATAAAAATAATTTCTAAAATGTTGCAAATATTAATTGAATTCACAATGCTAATTCAACGACAATAATGTACGAACTTCGAATACAATACCAATAAGTTGATTTCTTATAATGATATATATGTACATATATCGCATAGCTATACGATGGACAGTCTCAACATTTAACTCGCATTCGCTCTGAGCCCCTGTTATTTAAATTTCTCTCCAAATTGGTTTTTTACCAAGGCTTTATACAATGCATAAATTGTAGTAAGGTTTGTGAACTCGTCAGATTGCTTTTTTTTCATACTTCAGTTCTTTGACAATAACTAAGCTCAATTTTAAAAATATGATAATTGTATGGGTGTAGGTAATATGCGATGGTAACCGATGTTATCAAAGATTGTTTAGATATTTTTAAGTCAGATTACTCGAAGGCTCATCAAAATTTGCTGGCCCTTTATCAGACTGGCAGTCGCGTGCATGAAATCCAATTTTAACTACCGTTTTACTTTTGTTAAAATTTAACTCCAGGTCAATAATTAACCTTAGTCCAGTGATTCCCAATGTGTATTTTTATATAGCTTCTGAAAATAAAAAAAAATAACAAATAACTTACTTTCTACTTAAACCTTCAAATCATTTTTCATGAATCTTTTGGGATATCAAAGTAAAATTTGATTGCGATCTTTGGCTGCGATCACGCCCGTGAAGAAGAGGGTATGGATAGACGAGTTTATGTTTTGTAGCATTCTTTACCATTCAGCCTTCTTATTCTTTCATTGTAAGATTTTTGATTTCCTGCTTTGAATCGTTTTTTTTGATCGATCTTTTCCTACAAATTAATTTTAAATATTTTTTAAAATTACCATATATGAAAACCAGTTAATTATCATCTTTCGCTGTGTGTCTGAATAATATATATTTAACATACATATTTCCATCACGAGACTGTGGAAATTTTGAGATCGATACCAAGGCAAGAGATAATAATATTTAGAACTGTGACAATGCAAGATTAAGGGTTTTTTTTAGGTTAACTACTGTTATTGCTATCAGAACTAGAAGCGGGGGATGGTATTCATTTGATTTTAAACAAATAATTCAGATCAGTTGAAACGATAAAATTCGGTAACCTAGTCTTTATCATTATTAAAACACCAGTAGAACATAGTTATAATACACACACACGATACCTCAATATCTAAACACAATGTAAATGAAAAATACAGAACATTAATCGAAGTATATATTACTGATATCGTGGTTATTAACCGCAACTAAAATAGACGTTTTTACACAGTCGTGACAAATTAATTTAACGCCCCGGTATATGCCGTGGTAACAGACTCCAGTTGTGATCTAAATGAAAATAGTGAACTACTTTATTACCTTATTGTTGCCTACTTTTATACTAAAGACAAAAGGTTATCACTACTTTGTAATTATTGATATCCAAGCAGATACGATGGCCTTGGAAATAAACCTGTCTGCAAGACGAAGGGATTCCGGTTTGACATTTCACCGAAGCAGGTATTAATCTCTCTGATATTTGTATTTGAAATGTCTATAGTGACTGGAACGCGTTATAATGCATCCGAAATTATTTTTTATTTATTTATTAAGAGAACGCGTGTTACTGCAATAATCAGTCCTTCACCTATCATATTTTTTAATATTAGGTTACACGACCGTCGCCTACAAAAGTTTCTGAATACATTTTTATTGTGAAATAACGATGTTCTTTAGTTGTTGCTGAAAGTTACATTTTGTTACAAAATATGATAACAACCAATATCTTGTTTCTAAAATTTTGTAAGTACCTCTGTTCGTTTATTATTTCATTCTACAAATACCTTGGTATTTGTAGAGGTATAATGTTGCAAAATTTTTTCACAAAAAGTAACCTCATTATGGATGCACAGATCGTTTATAACATATGTCAAGAGTATTTGAGCTCATTCAGTTCTAAATTTTAGTCACGTGCCTGGTTTTATTATGTGATTATGTTAGTGGTAGATGAGTATGTAGTTCATCTGGAAAAAATGTTACCGAAGACTGAGATTAGACGCCTCATTGATAAACGTTGATCTCAACACCCTTTCAAAAGACGTTTACTATTTATACTGGGGATTACATTGAATCAACTTTCTTATGGCTGGTTTAAGACAATATTCTGAACTTGTACTAATTATTGCTATTATCTTTATTACAGTTTGTTTCACTTCGCTTAACCTTACATTAAACAAGTATTACTTGCACTTGAGCCAATTGTTATTCATCTTTATCAAGCGTTTAATAAATCATGTTTGTTCCATTTTATTATTTTAGGTATGAGATTTCTTAGTTTTATATATTAGAAACATTACTTTGAATAACTGCTGAAAATCATAAAACTTTTATTATATCATACTTTTCATAGTATTTTTTTATTTACCATTTTATGAAAACACAGCTATACTCAAGGATGAAAATTTAATAAAAATAAAAAAATATCAATATCGTCTAAATTTGTTCAGTCGTTTCTGCATGAGGCGGTAATAAGGAGACAGATTTAAAATATATGTTTTGGTTTATAGCGATAACAAACCCTGCCTAAATTTAAAAAAAAATCTCCAAATTTGTACTCGTTAGTGATTATGTAAAACACCTGGATTGATTGATGTACTATTTACAATATATTTGTATTGTCGATACGGGGCAGTGCACAACTATGTTATAATCTAACACGCGGCGATCTAGCCAAGTTATGTATTTTTAATGTATTGCAGAACGATATCTGCTGGCGCAGCTATTATTAGATATCAATTAAGTTACCGAACTCCCATTTTGTCATTTCTTACGAGATTATTTTAAAGACATGGTTAAGATTAACCGATTGGTAGGTTACCTATACTATACATTATGACAAATTAATTGGCGAAAATTTTACAGGGCTTCAATTTTACTGATAAAACTCAACCACAAATTCAACTATACTCAAGTTTTATTTGACAAAAATATTCGAGCGAACGAATTTTACATCCAAGGTGAAAAAATATCGAGTCACTTCAATTGTTACTGTTCAAAATACCCAATATAATAATATAAAATATCTGTTTGCTATATCATTATTACAATATTTATATTAAAATACTTATAGCAATGTGAAAAAAAGAAAAACTTCCGCAATAACAATTTACATTTAATAAATCTTGCGATTTAGCTAACTTTAACTAAATATTTGGGACGAGTCAATAAGACTTTATTTATTATATATTATTTATCTTGTACCCGATGTGCGCGCACGCAGGTCTACAATGGTTTATGGCGGGATCCGATCTGAGTTTTTGCGCGAGAGTTGAATCAACCAGTCGTTGCGCCGCCGCTCAGTCACTAACCTCAATGCGAGTCAATCTCATGGATTTAAATTATTAAATAAAACAATAAGTGTATAGTGACTGAGGTCATCGAATACAATACCTACCGTAAGTTTTTTATGACTGTGAAAATCTTTTATTATTGTAATTTTACGGTGATTTTTTTAGTGATATAGTTGGTTAATTAGTTCAGCGTAAATTAGTTTTACTGCGTTGTCGTGGTTGTGGTCTATATTTATTTCTGCAAATGCTCTTTTATTTATATTATATTAGATTATCGAATGTGAAATGCAAACATGCGCAACTTGGGGTTCGTTAATTTGTTTATTGTTACGTCTTTAATTATTCGTGCAGTTGTAGTCTAATTTTGTATGCAATTATGAAATAAAAACACTTAAATATTTTTTAAATGCCGTAATTATAAGTAACTCGATATTGTTGCATAACTTACTTTGCATGTTGTTAAATTGTAAAATTATTAACATTGTGTTAATAATATTATCGGATTACAATTTTTTAGGATTAAAGTTCTGCGTTAACAAAGTTTTAATATTTAAATACTAATTGAATAGATTTTTTCTGCTGTTACTTAAATTTTATTTTTTATGTAGTCATTGTAAAATTGAACACACATAAACATATTTTATTTTCTATTACTAGTCTTTTATTAATTTACATGTATTTTTATAGTCTGTAAAGTGTTGATTATAATTACAATACGAAAGTATTATATCTTTTTCTAAGTTAATACTGTACAACAGTTATAGTAACAAAAAATATAGAAACACCTATAATTGGTAAGCGCCACTTAATATAAGTAAAATTGTAATTATATATGAATATATGTTACATTTATGTTTCGCTTCCTTATGTACTTGAATTAAATGTTACCAACCTATATATATATATATATATATATATATTTCAATATACTTATATGCATATGTATATACATTTGAAAGTATTCAATAACAGACCAAGTTTAATTAAATATCAAGGTAACATTTCTTCAAGTATATGATTAACACAATCGCAAGGCTATCTATATTATCACGCAGCAACTAAGACTAAACTTGATCCAGAAATGTTGTAGAAAGATTGTCAGTAAGTATTTATATCAGGCAGATATCGGCATATGTATTAGGCTAACATTTCCTTAACTTCAAAGTACACTGAAAGTAAAACTGATTTATTACGTACTCGAGTAGGTAATGTTACTAACGTCATTATTTTGCTACCATTACTTTAACTAAGGAACTTTAATTAAGAAAATGTTTTGCCAATCTCTTGGTATCGAATTGGCGTGATACACGAAGGAGTGAAATCTCAAACAGATCTAATCATATCGCAGACAACCCTGAGGTTTAAGGTGGAATGGCTCATTTGTAAGTGTTTCGACCTCAACTCTTACCGAAACAAGGTTGAAGCAACTTATGCCACGTCGGAATTGTCAAGTTATGGTGGCATTACCAACTATACCTATGAAGGCTATCACCGCCTGCTTCTTTGTATCAAGATGTTAATTGTGATCAAATTATTAAAATATCGCTGAGCGATAATCGGTACCAGTCGATAATATTATTTATACTAGCGGCTCCACTCGACTTCGTTTGGGTTGAACTATTAATTATATGTAGGTACATGAGCATTAAATGTTTAATATTATTCCCCTTGATTAGACATCATTAGGTTAACTGAAATTTTATACAGCCTATCATCTGCACTATCACGTGACCTCACTATGTACCAATTTTCACCAAGATCGGTCAAGCGGTTTTTGAGTTACAACGGGACATAAAGAAAGTTAAACAATTTCAAAATGGTCAAATTGATTTCAGTCTGTCATAAAACTAATATTTATTATGAAATTTGACCAAAAAATGTAATGTGCAGACAGAGCGACATAACAGATTTATATAGACAGATAGATTTTATATAGCATATCATCGGCTCAATCACGTGTTTTCACTACATACCAATGTTCAATAAGATCGGTCCAGTCGTTTTTGAGTTATCTCCAGGCATACACGAAATTCTCAACAGATTTATATTGTAGTATAGATACAGATGTTGGAGAATTTGTTAATTCCGTTATTCTTAAAACTGTTTAATCTAAAATTTTGACAAAATGAAGCATATGTAGTTTGTTAGCTCTCACTTAAGTTTTCAAAATATCGTATACAATAAACTTGGAACCATAGATTGCTACAGGAACTGCAAAATATTCCTGGATACATTTATAGTTCTAAATCCAAACCAATGCGAGTGTGATTGTGTTTCTGGTTTTTTAGTTTCCCATATGAAAGATCCAGAAAATTTAGCGTTGAAACAAATTATCAAGGCTTTCGATGGAACATAGAAGAATAAATTCCGTTCATTCGATCAATCTTAGTACACTAAGAACGGATTTTCTTTATTTGACGATGTAAAATTTATTGTATTTACATTATTAATGTATTGTGTGTGTGTGTGAGTGCGTGTGTGTTTATGTGTGACGTTGATCTCGTTTAAAAGATTCAGTTTTCTTTGTATTTGCCCAGATGGTTCAAATTATTTTAATTTAAGTACTTATATTGCTTCTACGTACAATATAACAAAAATAATATTTAATTATTCCTTTCATGAGAAGTAAAATGTATTTCTGAATATATTACTAGCTCGAACCTAATGTAACGCGAGTATAATTCGCTTTCACTGGTATTTTTTAAAAGTGTAAGAACAGGAAAAGTAAGCGTTGTAGGAAATTAATAAGATTTTTGTTGTAAAATGGAAGGAACTTGATTTCAATTCAAGTCTTTATCTGTTCCAATGTCAAATAAAGAAAATCCATTGTTAGTACATTAACATGAAAATTATATGTAATGAGATACTTGTCCTTGTATTTGCTGGGACATTTCAATGTTATTATTATTAATTGCTTCCATATATAACACAATAACATATAACGTTAAATAATAATTAAAATGTACGGAACGCTTTTCACTCGATATTTTTGTTTTTTTTTTTGCAATATTTCAATAACTGTTAAATGCCATTGTTTCTTGAGATAAACTACGTACATGACAATGTTTATCACAATTTTGTCAATCAATATATTTTCTTTCAAGTTTCTTTCATAAGCAATAGAGAAACCAACAATATCGACTATTCTATGGCCAGTGTTAAGTAGCTTTAGCTCTCATGTCATGAAATGAACAAATTTAGTTCGAGAGAAAGAATTTATAGCGGTCGGTTCGCCATTATGGATCTTGCACCACGTACAAAAGAATAATATACCGATAATAAAATACAATATATTACAATGTATTTGTTGTAATTTGGCTTAATATGTACATTAAATATTTTTTTGGAAATTTTAATATAAATAGGTTTTGTTATCGATGTATAGATATATAATACATTTTTTAAAATTCTTATTTGTCTCTAAGTCTGATCACGTCTTACGCTGAAACCATGAACCGATTTGGATGATACTTGGCATACATTCCAACTTATATTATGGTCATAATTTAGGATGTTTTTCATGTCGGGAAACGCCTACTCTGCGGTTTAGGAAATAAAAATAATATGGACGAAATATTAAGTGGGTAGTAAATAAATTTTTGTCAGCTTGAAACTATTATAATAAATTAATTTTTATGATTCATAGACCTGAAGAAACCGATTTTTAAACAATGAGGGTGGTATTTCGAAACTTAACGCGTAGGTTTTTTTAAAACGTAGAAAGGGCGCGATACTAATTAAATATAATACAATATAATGTAATAACACCTTGTTGTACACCGATCAGAGCACAAGAATATATTTCAAAATATCTTTGTAAAAAGACAGTAGAAGTAGGCAAGTGGTAGTTTAATCACTAAGTCGATCTGTTTCAGATAATCAAATTTTTAAGAGATAGAATAAAAGTGACAAAAAAATTGCGCTTATCTACAATATATTTAGTAATCTCGAAGAGCCAGAACATAACCTTGATCCATCTTCCATCTTAGCCGGTAATGCTTCATTGATATCTCTAGTGATACGTGCATAAGCAGTGGTGATTCCCCATTAAATGTTCCGATTGCTCGTTTATCGGCAACCGATTGATCTGTCTAGACGACCAGTTGGCTGATTGTGGATCGAAATGGTGCACTTAAATTATTGGTTGAAATTATATATTTCTTATTGCTTATTATCATGATGACTTTCATGACATTGTAGTCCAAGGATGGAGTAATAAAGTATAAATGCTTTACGATTGAAAATAACTATGTATATCAATTTTAATACACAATAACTTGAAAATGATTAGAACCAAATTGAAACGGCTTAAGGGCGTACCGCTGCACTCCGAAAATTCTTATATATCAAAATTTTTTTTTTTTTACTTTATTGTATCAAATCTTTAAATGTACTATTATAAAGATGAATTCATTTAAAGTTATATTGTACATGTTACTAATACATGATGTTTCAGGGGTAATTGGTTATGTATATTGCCACTGTACAGCGGACGTGTAATAATTAGCATTTTCAAAGAATATTGTAATGTCTTGGGTATTGTGATGTTCTATTCTTTTAAGAAAAATTAGAATACCGCTTGTTTTAATAATAATAGTTTTATGTCGCTTATATTTAAGGATATACCACACAACTTACATCCTTTATATCGGTAATGACGCGGTTACGTAGCAATTTACTATTTGGTACTTACCTGTTGCTTGTTTTTACGTTAAAGTCGAAATAATTTGTCAAGGCATTCGAGTCGCTTAACTTTTTAAACTATAGTTTTAGATCTTTTTAAGCTTGATTAGACATTTCTGTAAGTTGCAGTGCGTGCTAAATATCAAATGGACTGTCTGTATCTTATTTTTTCTTTATTAATAAAATAAATAAATTAACTTACTTTAAAATACTTTTGAAAGTATAAATATAAACTAAGGGTTCATCCACAGCGTACAAATATATATTCTTTTTATTATTTATTATATTATTATTTGATGATGTTATCTACACAGTATCTCACAGATAATTTATAAGTTAAAGTCGCTTAGACCCTGATATCACAGGATCTCATAATGTGTTCACAGCATTCTATTCGCATCTATAAAGTAATTCTCGACCTGTTGCCAGCTAAGAAGGAAGAACTGGCTTATAAACATAAACTCATTAAAGTGTTTGACACTCCACTATTAGAAGGAAGTTGTAAAAACCCTTAGTAGCATACAAGATCCCTGCCATCATGCAAGAACTTTAGCACTATAATATACCCGCCACCATAAAAGGAAGTCTCCGAGGGTATTTTGCTTTTAAAATTACACTTTTTTTCGTACGTGTCTTTGTATGAAGGTTTTGATATTAAAAAGGGATATTTAAAACACAAAGACAGGTAAAAGCTCTTCCATGACATTCTCATAATTATTGGACATATAAATTTTGTAGAAGGATAGCTGAATTAGAATTCGGATGCGATTTTAACTGGAACTCGTTAAAGGTTTTGTTAAAGCTCACGAGATTTCTGTAACGCTGAGAGCTATTCTTTGTATTCGCTAATGTTTAAAGCTACGTTAGAAATAGTTGAGCTGAGTGGTATATTTAGAAATATATCATTATTATCATTATAACGATTATGTTCCCTCTGCTGGGTTCTGGTCTCCTCTTACAATGAGAAGGGTTAAGGCCCTAGCCTGACATGCTGGCCCATTGCGAGTTGGATGACTCCACATACCTTTGAGAACATTATTTAGAACTTTCCGGTATAATTGACGTATGAGGTTGTATGAGGCTTTCCTCTTGGTATTTATTTCACCGAAGTTAGAAGTTTAGAAGTTCAGTTTATTTAATGCGTTAATGGTTTAAAAAATAAAATGTGCGCGCACGATTAGAACTGCGCCTTCTCTGCGGGAGACCTAAGTTCAAGCCTCTAAGGTGTGACTGCTTACAGAAACACAAGAATACATATCTCTTGATTGCAAAAGCCACCTTTTAGGATAAATATTTGTTTACTTACACTTATGCATTTCAGGATTAAAAACTTTCGTTGAAAAAATATTTAGTGCCATTACAATTATATGCGAAGAATGCATGCAAAATTAAAAATCTGTGTTAAAAATTTAATCATAAATAAAAGTTAATCTTCTTACAGTAAAAATAAAATTAGATATTTTAAGTCTACATTTAATAAGTCATTAATATAATCAAAAATAGTTGTAGATTCCTCTATTGACTGCCGTAACATAAAAGCATTTGTTGCGTAATATGTATGTTTAAATTAGCAAATTATATTATTTCTAGTGTATGTTATTGTCTCCGAATTAATATAAGCGTGTCCCATCTGAACGACTTGACGGATTGACGTCATAATGTACATACTATAGGTATTTGTTTTGCCGAGACGTCAGTTCATTAGTATGCTTGATTTAATAGGTGGCACTGTAGTCAAATTATTAATAAATATCCAAAAAAACCCTAAAAGAAGATAGATGATATATTTGTAAATAAGTTTTAAACAAAATAATTTGAGTTTCTTCTCAGAATTAATTTACATTTTCCAAAGCAATGGAATCTTAATATTTGATATAGGTAAATAACATATCTTGAGCAGTAATTATTTTTATTAACATCTGATTTCAAATATCATGCACAAACAGTGTGGAAATAACACTATTAGTAAGCAACACATTCATCTGAAGTGATATTGCTCGTGAACTTCCTTCAATTGTAAATATCATTAAAAGTAGTTATTATGAAGAGTTTTGTAAATTATCCTTGTATATCAATGTGATCTTTGCTTTAAAGGAAACGTTTAAGATACAGAGAAAGATACGTGTAAAACTAAACAGGATCTGTTTATTCAAAAGAGTATTCAAAAGAGTATTCGACAACCCCGTAGCCCAGTGGTAGTAACCCTGCCTGCCGAGCGTGGGGTCCCGGGTTCGATTCCCGGCCGGGGCAGATATTTATGTGACAGATAAATGTTTGTTCTCGGGTCATGGGTGTTTGTGATGTGATAATTGTATATGTCCATGCCACCCGCAACACAGGGAATCCTAGTGCGGGGGTGTGAGTGTGTAAACGTTAAACGTTAAAAGTATTGATACTTAAATATTTGCAGGAACGTGACGTCGGGATAGTGCCATCAATATTATATAAAGAACTCTAAACACTAAAATTTTTCCTTAGTTTCGACAAAATTAGGACAAGGAAAATGAAAAAAAATACCCGTTTCTACATTTACAGCGTCTTTATGTCATCGGGGGATTTCCCAAATGCATCTTTGGGACTCAATAAACTCTATACCAAACAGCCTATATCGATTAAAAATAAGCGATTACTATGGGACTTGTTCAAAAATTGACTAATTAACGAATGAACTAATGACGAATGAACAAACTACGACCTGAGTGAGCCGTTATACATTCAGTAACATATATGTTTCTACCTTGGAACCACAAAATTTAATAGTCATGTCGTAAGGAAATAGTACTGACTTAATCGTATTGCGTTGAAGTCTGGTGGCTTAATATGCTGAATCACAGTTGAATCAATCAATTAAACCGCAGAAATGTAACACTAAACCTTGATATACATAAATGTCTGAGTTGCAAAGAAGTAAATTTAAGTAAATATTAAGAATCTTAAGCAACAAGGACAATAATGTTGTTCGTTGGACCATAAGCCTGACTTAATCCTGCTTCAACGAAAACCATGGTTGGAACAGGAAAAAACAGCTTATTAGGTACGGGTTAGTTTGTTATGAATGAAATTTTGGATTGTTTAATAGAAGTATGGATAATAACGAACAAGTACATTTTGTAAATCGATGATTTATTTGTCTATTATATTTGTTTCATGATAATTTCGATTCTATTATTTCAGTTCTATTATTTCAGATATTGTTGCGTTTAATTTCTTACTTGGTTAAAAAAAATCATTAAAATTGCAGAAACAGTTTTTCAGTTACTAAATATTACAAATACTTAAATATTACAGATTTTTTGTAGTTTCTTTTGGCCGTTTGTTGTGGTTTGTTGTTTTTTTTTTGTTTTTGTTTGTTTTTTTTTTGGTACCTTATTAAATATTTTGACGGATTATTGATTGAGGTCGGTACTTATAATTTTAATGATTTATTACAATAACATTATTCCAATTAATCAAGCACATTTGCTTGTTAATGTTTCTAAGATGTTATGTAGAGAAAATATTTTGAAAAACATAATAATTAAAAACGATACGCCGGATTTTGAAATTTTATGCGCATCTTCTTAACTCCTTTTTTGCAATCTGCCACCGATACCTGCTATAAATTTGTGAATATATCGTGTCGTTTGGGAATCTAAAAATAAATTTTAAACTTTACCATACAATTATATTTTTTGTAGTGTCGTAATATGTTATATTTTTCGGTCGATATCGGTCAAAATCTTCGATTATGTACCTATTTACATGTCGATACTTGCTAGTTAAACAGCTTAGGATCCAAATATATATTAACAGGCAATTGTAGAAACTAATAAGATTAAAATATAATAACAAGTGGTTGTTACCGTCTTCATAACGATCGTGAAGTCGTCACGTTTTTCTGAGCAAATGTTTGCGTAAAATAGCCGAGGAACCGGACAATTGTAAAGTATTTTTTATTTAGCAGTTACTTAAATATACAATACACAGTTTGTTTTTTTTATCAAACATATTTTTATAAGCTCAGTGATAAAAATCACTGTATTTACGGGTGTGGGTTTGAGACGTAAAATTCACTGAAATTATATATCATCACAACCTGAAGTAGTTGAAATTGGTTTATCACATTATGACAGTTTCTATTGGAAATCGTATCTGGAATCAGTAATTCTACAGGTACGGTCGTTCCCACATGTGCTTTGTATTCGGGTTGTTATAATATGATAACGTCTGACATAATTTAATTAAACAATTTGTATTGAATAACTTAGTTTAATGATGTACTGAACTTTTATTGTGTAACTAGCAAACTGCCCTCGCTTCGCTTCGGCAAAACAACGCCGTACGCTAAGAAATAGTACCTACATTATTTGAATTTAATTTATAACTTTTTTGTTTATGAACGACTACTTGTGCCCGCGAATTTGTCCGCGTGGGATTTAACAAAAAATTTATTTAGTGGAAATAAAAGTAGCCTAAGTTACTCCTTATTACATCAGCTACCTGTCAGTGAAAGTCCCGTTAAAATCGGTCCAGCCGTTTCAGAGGTTAGCCTGAACAAACAGACAGGCAGACAAAAATTGAAAAAAATGTTATTTTGGTACATATACCGTATATACATTCATATGCATGTAGTAAAAAGCGGTTATTTTAATATTACAAACAGACACACCAATTTTATTTATTATTATAGATTTTCTCTGAAACAACTACTTTTTTTTTACTGAAATTAACGTACCTTAATTAGTAAGTACCACTATGCTTACTGCAGTACATAAGTGAAAACCAGAACATAATCGGTTAAGCCGTTTCTAAGATTAGCACGAATAAACGCACAGAAAACGGACAAAAATTCTAACCACTTTGTTTTTGGGTTCTATTGCGTTAATAAAGGCCCCTAATAATAGTTGTTCTCACATATCCTTCATGTACAGAAAGCGATCAGTTAGAATTTTATTATTTGTAAAGTTAAATAGTAAAGTTAGAATTAAAAAAAATGCCAATCAATATTTTCATATCGAGATACTGTTTTGTCAGTAACAGCCCTCTTACGTAAAGTCTGGACTGGACTAACTTGACCCAAAACAAGTTTTGGACGTATGTATGTACATACAAAATTATGTTCAATCTGCACATTTTTCTATACGAAACGATGATAAGTGTTTCGTGCTGTTGTTTGCGTCTTTATGATATTTTTTTTAAATTGCGAACAACTATTTAAGAATCTATATATTAAACTTACATATGGAATATTGGAATAATTTTTGAAGTGAAAACTTCTATAGCCGCGTTAGACGATTTTTGGTAAGGGAAAATCTTAGGGTTTCGCATCAGAAACGTGGTATTGTTTTAGGTATTAACAAAGTGTTTATACTTTGCATTATTCCTTAAATTGTGTTTTATTTGATTATTATTTCAATTGTTTAATTGTAAAACCACTGTACAGTACAACAGTGAGTACCAAATATTATGTTACTTTTTTATACCTACAAAAATGAATGATAAAAAAAAATTAAAAACTAAACATTTATTTTAAGATATTTTCAATATTCATATCAACATTAGTTTGATGAGTTTATATAGTTTAGTTTGAGGATGAAAATCAGATTAATGTTAGTAATTTTAATTTTAAAATTATGAAATTTTCATTAAATCAGTTCGAAAATTAAAAATACAATTTTAAGTTTTCACTTATGTCAGCAGTCCTCATGATTGCCTTCGATTTTTATTATTTTAATTATACTACATATTAAAAGCAGTTTCTCTTTGATTGAACACGCGAATCTCAAAATCTGTACTTTTTATACGATTGATCAACAGACTGATTTACGAGGAGGATTTAAATGGATTATCTTGGTAAAAATCACTGAAAAAACGAGCATAGATTTTTCAATTTTGGTTGTACATATAATACGAAGCGTACTCCACGTTTTAGCTTATAATAAAATACTAGCCCGCCCCGATATGTTTAAGATTAAAATTTAATTATATATATATAAAATATGATATACAGCCTATATCTATCCAGAATTTCAATTGGTAAAACAATTTTTTACAAATAGGTTCCGTGTGTCCGGAAGATTGCTCTTCGCATGCACAGACTCAAAATTTGCATACTCTTTTTATAATAAAAAAATGATAGGCTATATAAAATGTCAATTTACCTTATGGTGTCTATACAAGGCAAAAATATTAAATTTTTAATAATCATGAATACATACATATAACTAATAGACCAACCCGAACGTAGTCGGACGGGTCGCTAGTACAAACGTAACTTTTGAGATTTAAAAACATAAACAAGACTTACTTAATCAAGACAATATTTAACATTCTACTGGTTTTTATTAAATTCAAAACGATATGAATTTATTATATTTTTCAAAGATTTGTAGGTATATTAACATATGCAAATGGTTTTCTTAAGATCAGAAATATGTATAAATGTAGGATGTTTGTAATATAATGAATAAGTGATGAATATTACGTGATGTAGTTTAAACTGGTTCAAACCGAATCCATTTCTCAAGTTGTCGAACATTTTTTGTATCGAGAATTTATCGTTTTCTTAACCATTAAAAATTAATTATAAATAGCAAACACATAAAGTATGTTTTTCTATGACAGTTATATCATTAAATATTTTTTACGATAGTAATAGTAAACAAGGTCCGCATATGTCTTACGTTTGTATTCATATTTACTTTAGGAATCGGGCACAAAATACAATACTTTATATTTAAAATAAAAATATATAAATGTTAAAAATTCTGTTAAATTAAAATAAGTTTAATAAGTCCCTATGACGCAGTGCCCGAGATGTTGGTAACATTTGGTCGTTGTATAGCAATGCTTATATGCTGAGCAAGAAAAGTTTCTGCTCCCGAGTAGTACGTCTTATTTCGCTTTTATGTTTTAGCTCCATATTATATTACGATATATAGTTACTAGTTACTTATGGCTGGGTATATATCCATAAATTAAAAAAAGCGGTCGTCATAAAGGGATACGTGAATAAGTTATCGCCATTAAAACATGAGTCACCATATAGTATATGTACTACTAGTCAATAATCTTTTTAAAGCATACGCTTTCATTACGGTTTCCCTGGAAATCAGAAGTGAGAACCTATGACAGGAAAATGAAGGGAGATTTAAGTGAATGGTAATTTATTATACAATCTGATTTCCAAAACTTTTTTTCGTATTTCTTGGACTGGACAAGTATCGTAAGCAACAGGTAGATGTAGTCCCCTATAGACAGGAACTATCGAGATTAAATTGGGTGGTCGAGTCCAGTGACCTTCAACAGATGTTTATGTGACGTCATTACCTCGTCTGAGCGGAGTGCATCGCAATAAGGGACGGGAGTTTGGACTCAAATGGTTGGAACCCCTTCAGAACTCCTCAATATTTAGCAGAAGTTAACGATTACAGCTATTACAAAGTACAATAAAATCGTGTGGGCTGTAGTGAAAATCATAGGAATTCCAGATAAATCTTATCAAGTAAATTTTGTTACAGGAAATTTTTAATTATCACGGTGATATGTACTTGAACAAGAAACAATGTGTGTGGTAGTGCAAACATATTTGAATTATTTCTACCTCGTCTGTTTCATAACTAATATCAGTACATAGTATAAAACAAAGTCTCTGTCGGTCTGTCTAATATTGCGATAATCTCAAACAGTTCTGTATGTATGTATTCGGGACTGTTGTATTTCAACTCCGTTGCTGTTTGATGGTTTAGTATAGAAACTGATAATATCAGTGTATATTCTAAGAGTATTCTAAGAGTTCTAAGAGTATTTCTAACATAATGAATGTTATTTTGTAATCGACTTCGTAAAGTAAAATGCTACGATCTTGTGTATGTATTTTTTTAGAATTAAACTACACTCTTTCTCACTTTACGAAATAATCGCGTGGTGAAACAAAACCTTGAATGTTATAATAATACTTTTATATCTAAGTTGTTACATTCTTTATAAGATCACGTTGTTGTTTAGATACGATAGTTTACTATAGAGTAGGCAAATATTAAACGATAAAAATGAAGGCTGAAATGGCCCATTTAACAATTAGGTTACTTCTTATACATAATAGTGTGTAGGGTTGCCTATCTTGGTTTTAATAATTTAAATTTAATGTTTGTGTTAATTTAATAATTAATTTCTAGTGATCACAATTAGTAATTGCACTCGGAACAATTGTTATTATACTTCCTACTATAATTATATAATACATTGTACTTTAGTTCTTAAATTATGGGTTATAATCTAGAATATTTTTTATCCCAAGAACTATTCTCGTGGGATAAGAAATGAAAGTCAATATGATCATTTTATTAAGAGGAGAAAAAATCAAATTTTGTCTATTTGGCTGCAGTTATTACAAGAAATTAATATGTTTCTAACTTACAGAAATAGAAAAACCTATTCCTAAAACAATGCAGGTGCTATTCCTAGAAGTAAGGCGTAGGTTTAAAGCGAAGCTAGGGCGGGTAGCTAGTTTATAATAAAAACTAGTGCTAGTTTTAATTATTAACATATTAAGTGTCTTCTAATTCTTTTCAGTGGTTTAATGGTTAGACAGACAAAAAGAACAACAACAAGACAATTCCCAAAAATGTTTTGACTTAGGGCTGTTAATATCCAATCCAAGAGTTGGTTTCTGTGCTGCCCGAAAGCCTCCGACATGATTTAACGACTGGTACCTAACGATAAAAATACAAAACGAAGTTAACAAATAATTGGTTAAGTGTTACGGATATCTATAAATTGCACGTAGGAATGACGTAAGATATAGTTTTGTTTACACAAGTACAGCCCATATGAAAATTTACAACATATTGTAATGTTTACGACACGCCATGAAATAATTTATGATATAACAAATCGCCCTCAGGGCTGCTCACCTTAATTGCATTGTGTGTTGCATAATTTTGACGATACATAATCCAAAAATATTCACTTTATTGCATCAGAAACTTGCATGTGTGAAAAATATTCGCCAATAATAATTGAGCAGAAAATTGTTAATTCAACACCAAATTGGTATTATTATGTCCTAAAAAATAATATGTATGATGACCATAAGACTAAAGGTCAAAAGCATCTTAAGCATTTATTTCTTATACAATTTTATGTTGTTCTCTCCGTAAAAAAATTTTAACAAAAGAGGTTAAAACATAATTTAGACGAGAATGTCAGATAATCAATTAAGAACCTATATAGTTGAGTTCAAGCTCGCCTGCCCTGTTTATGGTGCGCTCTATTGAACAATGAATGTAGGTATATCAGATGGTCCCTCTGGTTGTAGATCGCTGGGCTCTAGACCATCCAATTTAAGATGGTTAAGTACCGTCGCGGTACTTGACCATGATTGGCATCTTTATCTACCTGACCTGATCCATCAACTTTGATCTAGAATTTACCCAGAAATGTTTCAATGTGTTTCCCTCGCGGTATCAAAGAGCCAATCGACAAGCGGGGTGTCTGTGTTTTTTGTTGACCAAGGCACCAATGATGTCTCTAGTGGTATCAGGTAACCCATCTGCTTGTTTGTCACTGATTGTCCATAAAAAATTTGGTAAATAACTTTTCTTTCTAGCCATTAATACGGCCATAACGATTTTTTATCATACTTATGTTATTTGCAACGTAGATAAGTTTCTTAGAAGGTAATAAAAAACTTTTTATTATGATAGAAAGATAAGGAACGGAGCGTGTGTCTCTTACATTCTCGTGTTGTTTATGTGTTAAATGAATATAATTTGGACCTTGAAAGAGTAGGTATGTAAGAAAAACGTGACATGATTTGTATCCAATTTTTTTCAAGAACTTACAAGATCTTTTTCATGGAAGAAATTTTAGATATGAATCTCAAGTACCGATAGGCAAATCCAAATTGACTCAATCTTATTTTTACAAATACTTTTCAACGTGTTTGCGGCAATATTTTATCTTTTTGTGTAACTCAATAACAAGGTCATTGAAGAGATCTACGCCTGCTTCACTTGACAGTAATATTTCTTTACTATTGTAAATACGACTGTTAAAAATCGTTTACTTACTAAATGTCTTAACCAATCTAATTCATATTTATACACAGTCACGCTAGTAAATATATCTAACACAAAATTACGAGTATAATCTATATCTTTTTCTTTCCTACTAAAGACAAAACTATCACAGATATTTTGGTCATCTTTCTACACCTTTTCTGTACATCTTCTTTTGGCACGTTGTTATGACAACAGAAATCATAAATAAATTGTTTTTTAATCGGTTTTGGGATTAATTAACCATAATTGAATCATAAATATAGATGTACCTAAAATACTGAGAACATTATAAACGTAGTGCTTTCAGATATAAACACCGCCCATCATCAGGTCAAACAATACAAAATTTCTATTTGTCTTATCAAAACAATGGTCTTATTTAGCTAGGTGACATATCTACTCATTAGTGATGTTATGGATATGAAATTTCGGATCTTGATATGGATACGAATATATAAAAAAATATTTTGCCGGTTTGAATTACGTTTATGAATATGAAATTATTACGGATTATCCGTTTGTATCGGATAATTTCAGTTACACATTATTAATTATATTATCATCATTATTGACGATTCAGAACTTGGAAAACAATATATGTATAATGTATTTACAAGGTACCAGTTGGACTTTATTTCTAGGTATTATGTGGTGTTACAATAGCAGAAAAAAACAATAGCATTGAAAACCAAATAATAAAAACTGTCTAAAAATGAGAGCGACGCGGCGTCCTAGTGTCGCTAGCTCAGCTAGAGAATACCTATCATGACATATTCCATTTAGACTTTGCCCATATCCGAAACATTTTTATTGAATTCGGTTACGGTTGCGAATATATTTTTATTTTGGGTATCCGATACTTTCGGTTAGGGTTATGGAGCTCCATAACATCCCCGCTTCTCATACTTGAAGTCTTGTACGTAGCGTTACATTAAAGTTATTTAATTAAAAAAAATGTTTATAAATAGAAATTATTCATATTAAAATTATATATTCGGTAGGTCAACAAAATAATAGGTTCTTTTTATAGCTGTTTTTATATTTTAATTTCAATGTCTTATCAATATTAGCTAGTCTTAATGATGCTAAATATCTATATACAATTTTAGGTATCCTATGTGTATAAAAACTTAGAAATAGACTGTCGGTATTTGGCGGCGTATTTCGTAAAACTTAGAAATAAACCTGCAATTCAATAAATCATTACGTACAGAATATTAGCTGAATCGTCTTTGAGCAGTTAATTATTTTATCATGGTCATGGCTTCTACGTGATCCCATACTGAAAGGACATTACACGATGGAATTAGTACTTTAAAATGGTACGTATTCTTATTTATAAACTGATTTCATTCATTACAATTATATATTAGTTATTCCTGTAGTAACATATCTGTATCTAAAACGATTCCGATAAAGTAGGTTCATAAAGACTTTTAAAATGTATAGGTACTAATATTACAAAGAGAAAGAGCAAGTTTTGTGACTTTGTGTGAATGCGCAAGGTAATCTCCGGAATTTGAAAAAAAATTTTACCATTGAAAGGTACGTTATTCTGGATGGATATAGGTTATATGTTAATATATCATGTATATTTCAAATCAATTATATATATAATTTTCCAACCCCAACGTAGTTTTAGCGGGCTGCTAGCTCAATACAAAGTGATAAGACCATGGTGATAGCTCTATAAACATGTAGATAACCCTATCATCAAGCGCCAATACCGTCTGCTTGAAATTGAATGATGCAGAAAACAGCGGCTTCATACGAGTTTGATCTGCAGTCATGCCCCATCCGTTGCTCAGTCGGCTTACACCACGGTGATAGTTTGGCTTTGATTCAACCATGGAAATGTCCCTTTCACCCCAAAGCGTTAATTTCTACAACCAAAACATTGCACAAAGCTTTGTGACTTTAGATTTTTATGTTGCCGTTACACACGTCTTGCAAGCCAGGCGATATTTGCAGAAAATGTCAGATCAGCATTAAATTTATTGCCGTCCCTCAATGAAAACCGGTTATTGGAATATTGAATTTGTGGGCCAGTGAGTGTAACAATTTCCAATTTAGTTCGTACTAAGATCTTGATAGGTCTAAATGCATCAAAGTTAACTATTCAAATCTCGGACATAATGAATGGTTATCAGTTTTAAATACTAAAAAGTATCAAACAGAATTGATACAGAATGGGTATCGTGTAGTTTTGCTTTAAAGAAAAATTAAACAGAAATATAAGTTATACTTTAAAATGTAATTTGAAATTGAATCATTAACTTCTCACAACTGAATTCGGGTTTCATCCAGAATAAAAGAAGTTAAGGTGATAAGCCAACATGCTTATAAAGTACATGTTGGTTGACTTCACACTATTTTGAGAAACCTCTCATAATTAAGAATCCTCCAATTTTATTTTAAATCCATTTTTATATAGGAGCGTTGGTACACACTTATGTATGTACATATCAATCCCATCAAACATTAATCGATGTTTCTATATATGTCCAATATAGTATACCTATAATACAACGTTAATATAAATAAAATGATATGTATTTGTGTAATTTAATTATATCTGAATTAACTTCAAGGTAAATAAGTATATATTGCTTTTAATCATATTTTATTACATTATTAACTCTTAAGATGGGATACTTGACTTACATATTGAATGTGTAACATTGGCGGATAGCCTGATAAGAAAGAGTGCTTATTAATTAATTACCTTTTCAGGCTGATGTTCGTTAATTTATTTGCTTGTGATGCCTCCACCTATATATTTTGCTCCAAGTCATTCTTCTCTGTTCCGTGTCCGTACCACGTAATTAAATCAGACACTAAGTCGTGGTGGAATGGATTTTTTTCCTGCTTGACCATAACCATCCTGTTTCTGGCATCGATTCTGATACTTTTTTACGTGTCCGGCTACGGTGCTCCTCTTTTATCGATCGGTAACACGACAGTGCCTTTTATGTTATATTCTTGTATGAGCAGCAATGACCCCTTACCTTTAGCTGGCCTGTCTGTTAATTTAATAGTAAATTTAAAAATATTTAAACCAGTACACAATTCTAATAAAGATATGCTTATACACCGTCTTTAAAGTGAGGCTTTTATATGCATACTGAGCGATGTAACGCAAGTAACACTTGAATAAATTCAAGTAATTTATTTCACCAGTAACTCACTTGAATAATTCAGTAAATTACGAGTATAATATTGCTAATTAAATAATAATAATGCAATTGACTCGAACATTGACATAAAAGCATGATTCGCCATAAATTGATTTTTGATTTGCGAATTTTGATTTGTCAATAATTGGTTTTTGATTGTCAATAATCGATTTGAAAATAATTTACAATGTTTAGTAACTTAACTATATCGCGCTTTGTATCATAGTCTCGACAAAATAAATGTATTGTTTGACTATGACCTTAATTCATTACGTTGATCAAGCTACACGATCAATGTGTAGTTTAAACATAAAAGGTATGACTTAATTTACTTGAACATATGGCTGCAGTAGCAAATAATAAGAAATAAATGGCGTGACTATGTCCTTACCGTGAAGAATTTACCATTCATTATTGATTTTATCATTACATACTGTCGTTTCAACTCAAAGTTTATTGTACGATAACGACATGTAGAATACAATTGTTTGTACAGAAAATAAGTGGCGTTATTGGTCAATACAAGTCATGTAGCCTTGTTGCAGTACTTTGTTATTTGCGTCCTAATACTTTATTTTGTGGCTCGGTGTTTAAAAAAAAATTCTACCAGATAAAATGATAAACGAATTTTGAAACCTGCTTCAAAGATAATTATTATTGCTATTTGAGATCGGTCTTATATATTTTAACCTCAAAAGAATAATAATAATGTAATAGTACGGAATGGAATGCCTTATTTGTTTTTTTAATTAATTGCCTCATCAAGATTATATGAAGTAAGTTCACGACAGAATTACGATTTGCTTAGCAAGTTCCTTTGTAGTGGTTTATGGTGTTAGCTGTATTTTATATAAATCGTGTAAAGTGTTTGCCATCTGCAATTAAACTAATCTAGCAGATAATTTCACAAATATTAAGATACCTTAATGTTCGTCAGTATTAATTTAGCATTATTTCTAATTCAAGCAAAATCTTTTAATCGTTTAGGTATTTTGTAAACACACTTATGCAAGTCACGTTTTGCTTCTACTATCGTATCGAAAGGTGCTGTAATATTGAGGAGAATAAACACCAAAAGAAACTTTTAGCACATCTTTTAAAATGACATATGGTAATTATAAAAAATATATTAATCTACAACATAATATAAGCTGTGCTTTAACGTGCCGCTTAAAAGTTCTAATGGGTATCTCACATATCAACTTCGGAACCTTATTGTAAAAATGAATTTCAAGCCCCATAAAAGAATGCTGAAACAATTTATGCCTATTTCTTGTTTCATAGTTGTGTCTACATATT
>PDGT01000021.1:3048883-3062543 GCA_003671415.1 Megathymus violae
TATTTCGAATAAATACTAAATTACTGTAAATTTTTGTTCGCAGCTCTGGGATTACATTAGTTTCTTTACTATTTATTCTTCACGTTGAAATGCTACCAAGATGGCGGCGGAATATATCAAAACGTAAGTATCTTTCAATTAATAATAGTTGAAATATTGAACACTTGGTTCTACTCATAAAGTTAGGTTGCTTAGAAGTTACTTACTTTTTACCGCCACCTAGAGGCATGATTAGTAACAGAGGTTTCAAAATTAAAACATACCACAGTTATAATCAGAAGGAGGATAGTGGCTACTCAGTTAGGTACAACATCTTGCCAGTGTTCACGAGGATCAGTGGAATTGAATTGGGTGATACAGCATCCAACAACAGGAGGATACTGGTATCATTACCTTGTCCATTGTTTAACATCGTCCAATATAAAGGGAAGTTAGCTTAGCTTAGCTTAGACGGATGGGATTCTAAGAACGGAGATGAACAGTAATATCTAGATAAGATCAAGAATCTTTATCCGTAGCGAATTAATAAAAGCTGATCCGGTCATGATGATGACAACGAAAGAGGTACCTGTAGTGTGTATTCAATGAAACTATGACGGATAGATATTTCTAAATTCAAAATCAATTACGTTTATGAAAACTTATCCACTCCAATGCTTAGTGAGATCGTATTCTCCCACGTAGATAAAATAGTAAAGTTCCACTTGTGTCCAAAACGAATAAAACAGTACGAACTAGTGAGATGGAATATTTCCGTGCCACATTTTATTATTGATGTATAAATGTGGCCAGAACAGGTATAAAATTTTAAACATAAACTTCACGTGCAAATGAAAACCACAACAAACGATGCTGGTTATTATTCCAAATAACTTTATGGAATTGAAATCTCGGTTTAATATTGAAATGAACACAGCTGTCTAAAATATCCTGTTTTTGAAGTCGTGTAATTAATTTGATTACACTGGAATATTAGTGTATTAAATAACATTGAAAGACCGGTTCAGTGCAAAGGGTCGGTAATGGGTTGAAGCTATAAAAAGCCCATAAAATCCGTGGTGTATTTGGGCCTTTATTCAAATTTTGTAGCATGTGAAAATAGTTATGGTTTTGCAGTTCAAGTATGTTAAAGTTCTTTATAACTTATCTGAGTGACTTCTTGTAATCACTCACTTCTAAGTTCTAGGATTGAACGTCGCAATTAGAAGTATAGCACCGCGAATAAAGTGAACGTAAAATTTATTGAGCTTCAAGTCTCAGTTAACTGAAACTCAAGGTTGTTTGAAGCGGTTTGTTTCATGATATAATTAGTAGGGTCCGCAACTGCAAACGCTGAATAGCTTCTTTTCAATCAATAAAACAATTTAACTAAATGTATGAATGCATAATTTTGATTTCTAACAGAGATTTGAAAAGTATTGAGATGTTTTCCTTGTTTTGCAGTGGCATTTATTGACCATAGGTGGGCGAACATAACAATGCTTTAAACCGTCTTAGAAAGTGTTATCGTGATAGCAATATTTTTACACTGTGACGTCAAAACTTTAGAATTGCTACAGTTGGATTAAAGTTAATTATCCAACTAAATATGTATTTATTGTGATAACATCACGCTGCTAAGTCAACACAAATCTTTGAAATTATGATAGTTCAAGTTTTTAAGTTTTAAAGTGATTAAGTCGTCGCTTCTTTAGATAAATCTTTATAAAAATTGATTAACTACAGGAATAAGCCATTAACATTTTTTATGTAGGGTATGAAACCTAAATAGATTCGTATACGGTAAAAGTATCGAACATAAATGATATCTACGAATATTTTTTATTTAAGGAAACACAAATGAAACAATTTAAATATTCTATTAATTGCACGATAAAAAAAACCCTGTAACTAATTCCAACGTATTTTTGTAACGGTACATGGTTATGTAAAATTTTCAATCAGAATACTGGTGGCATTGCTACCACATACATTAATGTTATTATATAATTTATACATGAATGATACCTATGAATAACTTGCACATATACATAAATGTTTAATTAGAATATACATATACGAGTACATGTTGACCTTTCGATGATAAACATATTATATTTATAACTTATTTCAATGTGTATATATTTATATGTATGTGTATATTTCCTATGTGTATAACTTATTTCTATACAATGTATATTTATAACTTATTTCTCTTATTAACATTAACTCACCCTTATATTTAGATCTAGGTAAGTTATTCATGAAAACGTTTTCTCCGCTCAGTGTTCCTAATTCCTCAGCGGTACGTTCTTGGAATCATGGGGCTCTTGGCGGTCTGCAACGCGTACACAATGCGAGTCTGTCTCAACCTCGCAGTTACCCAAATGGTCAACAATACGAAGAACGAGCAGTCTAATTTCGATCCAGACGCCTGCCCCGATGAAAGCGAGTTAATTGTTAACGGGACGATCGGTTCTAAGCCGGTACGATCTTATTTTGTTTTAGGAAATAATTAACGTATCGCTAATTAAAACCATTAAGCAATTCATAACAACTTATTCGATGACCAGTCAGTAGAAACATCGATCATTGTGGCGATAGGCGTTTTGTACTCGTGTATTTAAATCAAATTAAACGATTTCAAGTCGATTCAACGGTGTACATTTTTTTCCGGTTACTCTTCGGTATTATTTATAGAGATAGATTTTTTTGTTTACTCTTCTTAAAAACATCTTTTGTTTCACACGATAAAACATGAAATGTAAATATGAAATGTAAATTGAATGTTTAAGATTTCTATGTTGTGTAATGTAATTATTTCCCATAAAGTAAGATCATATCGAGGCATAAAATTAAATTTTATGCCGTATTGGGGGCGCCTAGAATATTCCCCACAATCCTATGCTGGCACAATAGCTAGCCTGTTTGGTGTAAGGATTATATTATTAATATTATTATTAAGTCATTCAATATTATTAGCTTTTAGTGAAACCTGCTTGGCTAGCTACCACCCTCCTGCTTGAGTCAGCCGCCAAACGACTAGTCGTGCTCCGGTTGGGGGCTTGAGAGCCAGTACACTCTTTCTTCTTCTTTCTCGACCGACAACGCATTAGTGACGCCTTTGGTGTTACTATTGTCTATGGGCGACAGTGACCACTTACCATCAGGTGGCTCGTCTGTCCGTTTGTCGGCTATTCACATGCAAAAATATTCAAAATATCTCTCGTTACTTTTAACTTTTGTGGTGAAAATAAAACTCTAGTTCTAGACTTTTATTTGTCTCGATTATGAACATTTTAATCGAACATTCTGTTAAAATGAGCATATTTTTTTTATTAAAGGTTAATGACAATAAAAAATTTATTGCATCCACGTATAGTCTTACGATTCGTAGATGATTTCTACTATACATTTTAAAACTGTGATCCGTATTGATTTCAGCACGCAATTTTCGACTGGTCCGAATCAACACAAGGACTCATCTTAAGTGGATTTTATTATGGATATGCCATAACTCATGTCCCTGGAGGGTACTTAGCTGAGAGATATGGCGGCAAATGGACATTAGGGATAGGTTTACTGAGTACTGCTATTTTTACCTTATTAACTCCTGTCGTTGTAAAGGCTGGAGGTGCCGTGTGGTTGTTCATTTTGAGAGTGCTGCAAGGGATGGGTGAGGTACCTATAAATTTAATTTTACATAGTATGTAATATATGCGGTGTTATAGCAAACATTTTAGCGTATTATTTATTAATGCTTAGACAACCCTGTGGCTCCATTGGTAGTGACCCTATTTGTCGGGTAAGGGTATTTATTCCCAGCCGTGACTCATTGATTATGTTATTAATATGTAGATTCAGTCCTGTTACAAATTTTTCATAGAACTGATTTAAGTTACTCGCAAAATTCTAAAATAATTACGCAACTTAGACATAGATATAACGTCTCAGTTATCTCCGAGATATAAATAATCTTTAGTTTAATCTGTGAATATTACAATTATTATTATTAAATATTGTATTTATCTGAATTTAGTTCTTATTAACGCAATTTTGATAAATGATGAACATTATATAAATGAATTGATAGTTTTAAATGGTCTATAAGATTAGAAAAAAAAAACTATATTATGTGTAGCAATGCGAGTACATAATAGCATGTTCTCATTAGGACTGCAGCAAAAAAAAAGTATACAAACATATTATTACATAAAATAAGATGACGTCGATACAATTGAAAATTTAACTGAAGAAGCTATTAAATTTTGTCACAAAGTACAAGTTTTCTCATAATTTTAGGTGAACCAAGTAGTAAGTTAGGTAAAATTATCAACACTATGCTGTAATATTACAACGTGGTGCAGCCTGAAAATGTTATGACGACGAACAGACTAAATATATTAAATACTTTTAAATAACTTTAGTTAAATATTATTGATAACCTTGATAGTTCATTTTGTCCATAATATTTCAGGGACCGACGATGCCGGCGCTCATGATCGTACTTGCGCGTTGGGTACCACCTCACGAGAGGTCTCGTCAAGGCGCGCTAGTATTCGGTGGGGCCCAAATCGGTAATATATTCGGCTCGTTCATGTCCGGCTTCCTCATGGCTGGTGAAGGTGACTGGGCAAATGTTTTCTACTTCTTTGGCTGCTTTGGAATTCTCTGGTTTTTGGCATGGGTGAGTTAATTTTGGGCTCGGACTTCCATCTTAGAAACCTACGTTCGATTTGAATTTCTATGACGAATGACTGTGCATGGTATTCAATTAATTGATTTATCATCTATTTCGGTGAAACAAAACATTGTGAGGAAGTCTGCAATTCTGCGCTAACAATTGATCTTGGCAAGTATGAGCCACGTTCTTGGTCTCATTGGAAAAAGACTAGAAAAGCGGATAGCTGCAAATCCTGTTAGTCATGAGGAGAAAACTTAAATAATTAACACTCACTCTATAAAAACAAATTTTTCATGAAATATTTCAAAATATTTTTTCAGAGCGTTCTTTGCTATAGTACGCCTAATACACATCCATATATATCTGATGAGGAGTTAAAGTACTTAAATGAAAATGTCACAAGTGCAGACATGAAGAGTGTAAGGGATCCAGTGCCTTGGAAAGCGATTGTCAGATGTGTGCCTGTTTGGGCATTACTGTTTGCCGCAGTAAGTAAAAAACTTGACTCAATTTAATAGTATAAATGTTGAAAAAAAATTACACTATACTAAAATATTTTTATTTAAATTTGGCCACTAAAATTAAAAACAAATTGTGTCTGTATTATCCTAACTGGTTTCCTAATAAAATTTTGTATTGTAATTAAATAGTGCGCTTTCGCATGTTACTTTAGGTGCAGTCACCAGAATTTCCATATTTTTGTCAACAGTTTGAAATGACAAAAACCAGTACTTAGAAGTTCAGCAAGGATTTTACTTTGATAAACGAAACATTTAATATTAAGTATTTAGTAAACATTTAGTAGTAAGCTTTATTTCGTACGACAAACAATACGGATAAATAATGTTTATAATCCAATACTTATGTTTATCCGAACGCGATAATATTAAAAACTAAAGCACTGATTTTTATGTAGCTTTTATCAATAGATAATGGAAACATAAGGAAGGTTTGAGTATATGAGGTAAACTTCATAAAGTTATACAAATCCTAATGAAATTGAGTAGTAACTGCTTTGAATATGGTTACAATTTGTAAGGACGTATAAGTATACATTTATACATACATACTTTTTCGGAGTTGGCATTCAAGAAAACCATGTATCCGTTTTAGATCAAACAACGTCGTTAAACGATTTTTATTTGGCAATAATACGGACATAAATGCATTTTAACTAATTATTGTTTTACTAATTACTACCAAAATATTTGAGGGACCAATAGTGCCGATTATGGCGATTTGAGTGTGTTATAGTTTTACAAATATAGGTTATTCTCCAGTATGAAGGTCATTAGAGTCATTTAAAATCCATTAATTTTCCAGGTAGGTCACGACTGGGGCTACTATACCATGGTTACAGACCTGCCTAAATATATGACCGATGTCCTCAAGTTTAACATTGCGACCACTGGCACATTGACAGCAATACCATACTTAGCCATGTGGATAAGCTCCTTTATATTCGGCTGGGTTTGTGACGTATGCGTCAAGAGAAATTTGCATTCAATAAAAACTGGAAGAATTATTCATACAACTATTGGTAAGTAAATTGTAAATAATGAAGAATTATAAATTACAAGTTGATAAACATACACAATACGCCTTATAATATTAAACTTGTATAAAAACTTATATACAAACTCATGTAATGAAGTTGCTGTCAACTGTCATGGACTTTTATTCATCGGACTCATGACATATGTATAAATATTTTTTTTTTTCAAGCCGTTAAAAAATTGCATGATAGTGATAGAAAGCCGAATAATAGAATACCTTAAATACTCTTTATTGTCGTCTTAATTATACAACTTTGTTATCTGAAATAGTATTTACTGAATCGCACACACACACATTTTCCTTTTTCTCCAAACCTCTCTTTTTTACAATCTTCCAATCCATTGCTTTTCTATTTTTCTTTCTTTTTTTTGCCTATTTTAAAATAACACTCAACCAAACTTATTTTACATAACAACCAGTAATTACTTGTACACATCTTCGAGGTACAATATGCAAGACTTTATATTTTATTACTGTCAACAATAGTGACGTTAAAACTGTTATTATGAATGTTACTGTGGTTACGATTATGATTATATTATTGGTTGTATGTGACACTTCTTGTTAAATAATTTAATTTATGAAAATAAAAACAAACAAATATCATTTAATCAATTGAAGAAAATATATTAATGTTATGTATAAATCGTTTTACAGCCGCCACAGGTCCAGCTATTTGTATAATCCTGGCGTCGTACGCCGGCTGCGACCGCTTTGCAGCTGTTGCTTATTTTATAGCGTCCATGGCTCTCATGGGAGGATTCTACAGCGGGATGAAGGTTTGTTTTTTAATTGTATACACTGTGCCTCATAAATAATTGTTCGAGATATGTTTAACCGGCAACAGAATAGACTAGGTGTCCGCCCGTATTTTTTCACGGGGGACCACGCGTATATGTTCATCGCGAGGAAGCTGAAGCTTTTTACCCCTTGACGACCCTGTAGCACGTTTCACAGTTCGTGACTCTGTGATCCTGCCTGTCAAATTCCAATTCAAATACAAAATTATTTATTTAGGTATTATGTAAATACACTTATACACATAATTTTTTTGCTTCTACTACCGTTTTGAAAAGTTGCTTGAACATTGAGGAGAAGAAACGGTGACAGACCTCCTAAGCACATCATTTAAAACAGCACATGGTAATTACAAGTAAGTTTTAACTTTCGCGGAGTCGAGTGAGGGGCGAGTGGCCCCAGAATTGATTCACCACGGAGGCAGACATTTATGTGAGAAATAAATGTTTGTCCTCGGCTCATGGGTTTTTTTGGTTATGTATGTCCATGTCACCTCCAATACAAGAAATCAAATTTCTCAGTTGATTTAAGTTAGTGGTTATATATGAGAGTATGTCACACACACACACACACACACATAGGTGTGACGATGTCAGTGTGTATGGCATGTGTCTTTATTCATTCTACTGTAATTATAAATGGGACATATAAAAATATCTTTAACAGGTAAATGCATTAGACTTGGCACCAAACTACGCAGGGTCACTCACAGCTATGATCAACGGTACATCGACAATTTCTGGAATTATCACGCCATACCTTATAGGACTGTTGACTCCTGATGTAAGTAGAATAATCCTCTTTCAATTTATATACTAAAGTACATTAGTTCAAAGACTTATCATTACTTTATTTCATTATAAAATAAAGAATCCTAATATGCTTGCCATGACGAGACAAATCTCCCAATCTTCGTCAATCTGTCAAGAAATATTAAATGATGAAAGTCGCACTTAATGGTTAATTATAATTAAGTTATTTTCCAATTTAGGTAATATTTTTGGTGCATTAAAGCCAAATAGGTATACGAAATTCTCAGGCAGCACTGCCGGCGAAATCTTTGAACCTAGACATGACTAGTTTATGACAATGATAGATAAAAAGCTATTTATCATTAATGCCATCTCATACATTAGATATTTCTCAGTTTCGTAACATCTAATAAAATTTTACAGTATCCTGAGACCGTAGATACGCTTAATTCATAAAACTATAATATACACATAATATCATTGGATTTCCGAGTAATTTTTTTGTTTCTACACGATTACAAATTTCTCGGTGCCCATGATGGATAACTTTGGATCGCAGTGATGTCTTTTTTCTAATTAGGATTCAAAATTGTAACTTCAATATTCAAGCAAATACAATTAGACAGGTAGTTAAGAGTTTATATTAATTATAACTAAAACTTTTGATTTTCAATCATATTTTAAATGTTATTGCAATGTTTCACAAAATACTGCCACAAACACTTTTAACTTTGTTAACTGTTTTGAAATTTAAACTGAAATTTGATTAATGACTAATTATGTTTATAAGCTTCACAGGATTTGTTAGGAAGTTTGCACCCTTCAGACATTAACGGGGATGAAAATTGGTCTTGTCATTTAGCAGTTACATGTACTATAACTAACTATACTGATGATAGATTGGTAGAGCAAACTTCAGTCGACGTCAAACAAAGACGTCACTGAGGGGTTTAAAAGTCGGTTATAAGGGTCGATGTATATAGGACATATTTAATTGTCTGAAAGAGATCGGTATCAGCGATCAGATCGCCTTGGATAACACTGATGTATTGAATATTAATTGATGTCTTTATATTTGTCCTTTCCTGGTGTGCAATAATAGGTATTGTATTGTATTGTAGTTAGCGGTTAATGTAAACGTACATACGCGGTTGTTTTATAGAACAAATGAATAATTTTGTATACAATACACCATAATTACTGTAACTATTTTCTTCTGTTTATGAATGTTAACTTATTATTCTGCTCCGTGCTATGAAAGTCTATCAATTTTATATATTTTTTTTTATTTTTGTTAGGATAGTACAATATTTATATTATTATTTTTACTTTGTATAAGTCAGTGGTTGACTATACTCTCAATTGATGGTAAGTGATGATTTAGTTTTAGATGATAAAGCGTATTATTATCTTTGAAAATGTCTATTCTTAAGTTAAGAGTTACTTTATCATTAAAGATAAGAATATTTTTGAATTCCCTCTTAGTAAATAATATGTTAAGATGTCCTGTAAGGAAGTGTCCTAATAAAATTGTTAATAATAGTTTTGCTACAGGAGCGTTCAACTTAGTTTAAAGTCCCTGGAAACCATCTATTTGACAGCTTATCAAAGCCGGAAGACATTGAGATAAACTTTCTCGTAGTCGGTAATACCAAGATCCTTAATTTTCTTGCTCAACTATTAAGATTGAACGGATTAAGGACAAAGTAGATAAAGCTTAATTTACATGCAGGAGTTATACAGAGTACTTACACAACACTGCACTTCTTCATTAGAACTCTCATACAGGATATAACATTACGAGACTTTAAGTAGACCAACTAAGTTGTCGGGTCATCTGAAATAATACTACAAAGCATTTATTCTGTATTGTAGAGCAACTTTTCATTAACATAAAAATACCCCGGGATTTCTACATGACTTTATACGATAATCGACGAGATTGAATTGTTAATGATGAACACTTTACCCAAATAGCCATTACATGGCTAAGCCTAAAATGTTATTGAACAGTTTGTTTTGTGAGGGCAACAAACTGAATTAATGGAGTTTGAAATTCCCTTGTTTTTATAAACCACCAATCAACTTAACAACGTACGTGAGTTTTTGTGGTAATGCTGATAAATGTACCGTTTATTCACTCCCTTTCCTTGGTTTTACTGGGTTTATACCTGATGTTCGTATTTTATTTTTGTTAGTTATTTATGGCACTCGTTTCATTGATACTGCTGCCTTTGCAGGGTTCATTTGAAAGGGATTTACAGAAAATATAGAACAATGATATAGTTAATACAGAGCAATCAGAAAAAATTTGGTTCAGTCTATTAAGTCTGTCTGAACAGATCATCTGTTAACTTTTATCACATCTAATGCTAAGAGCATTCAGTGAGAGAGCATAGAGAGTAATGCCAAATTATTGGTTTACGATCCCTTTACGTGAAGCAAGTTTCTTCAAGTAAATTTATATTTCGGTTAGAATAGAAACATTACTAGCGAAACTTACTAGAGTTTTTCAAGCTCGTTACCTTATCGTTCCCAGTAAAAAAATTGTCATTTGAAAATGTATTTTAAATGGGCTACACTCATGAATGTGGCTAGTTACGGAATTGCTTCTAGTTATATGAGCCAAGGTTCTAGTTCAATAGGTCTGGTTTTATTTTAATTAGTGAAATGATTGTAAATACATAATATTCTTCTAACAGTTCTTAATTCAATTTTCTTGTAGATTACTAATTAAAATGTTCAAATTCAAACATAACTTGAGAATATAATGACGAAATTGACTTTGAATTAGTAAAAGTTACGCGGTTGTCGAAATCATGACGATTTAAAATGTAGACCTTGTAGATATTACGCCAACTTTACGTCGGAAATAATTTATTTTTTACTTATGTGTATTTAGAACCTGTTTTTATGATTTCAGTCAACATTGGCCCAATGGCGTGTTGCATTCTGGGTTTGCTTCGCGGTTCTAGTTGGTACCAACGTGATTTACATCTTTTGGGCGGACGGTAAGCAGCAATGGTGGGATGACGTCAGACAGTATGGCTACCCATCTGACTGGAAACATGGCCATCTCAAGACTTATGACGTTGACAAAGAAAAGAGCAAGAAGTCTGAAGCAGAAGGAACTACGTTATAGTTTGGAAATTTGATACGTTTAAAGTTTAGAAGTAAGTTTAGAAGTTATTCCCTGTGTAGCGGAAGACACACAATTAAATAACCAAGATGAACAAACAATTATCTGTTACGAAACATTTGCCCCGTTCGGGAATCGACCCCTAGACTCGGGACTCGGCAAGTAAAATAACTAATTACCTACCATTACTGGGCTGGTTGAAATTAAATTTTACAATATATAATATTTTTTGCAACTAATTCATTTTACGACTCTTCCGGTCTTTAGCGCCATGTTTTCAAAATTTTTTTTTTGTGTAGTTCATTAGTGCATTATCTGCATTATCGTATAATTACGTGCAAATTGCACAGTTTGTAACGTAGGGTGCGTTTTAGCTGTGATTTGAAGTTAATTATAATAAGATATTCCTTTGTTGTTTTTTACAATTCTTAAGTATTGGTTGTGAAAATATAGTGAAGGATGTCAGCCATATTCGTAAGTCTTTATTTCTAAGTAAAATCTATATTTTATGTTAAAATATAAAAAAATATATATGTCAGGCATTATAATAACATATATCGTTATAAACATTTTTAATTAATTATAGTACTTAATAATTCAACCACTTTAAAGTTTCAAAGTTAATTTATACGGGCGGAAAGTGTCACCATTTTTATATCAGCGTTAAATATATGTATATCTCCTTTCATATTTTACAAAAGTACGTTGTATACAAAATTAAAGTAATTTTACTATCGTAAATTTGGGCTGATTAATGTCTATATCATTTAATATTTTATAGTTTATTAGGTTTTAGGTAGATATTAATATAACTATTATTTATGTTGTGATACCATTTGGTTGCTGTGATTGTAAGAAATTTAATTATTTATACAATACTTTTAATAGTTACAATATAACAACAGTACGAAGTATTTTATTTTTAACATCATTAGCTTACATAAGAAATAGAACTGTTATATTTATTAACTAAAACAATATTCATGCTGCTGTGAAAGAATTGTAGTTAATTAGTTTCTTAAAATGAACTCAAAATATTTTTCTTCATATTTAATCCTAGATTGTACAACGACATTATTGAGTATTATCTTTTTCTCTTTATAAATCTGGGCAACATGGGTTGGGTGGACCAATGATTCACCCAAATAAAGTCGTAATAGATTTTAATGTCAATCAATGAATTTTTACACACTCCGCATATTCCGCAAATGAAATAAATCGAAGATTTGTAAGTGATATTTTCAAATATTATAATAATTGCAGGAGTGCAAACGAATTAATTCTTAAAAGTTTACCATTAACTTATTACAGCAAAGTATTGTGATATTGTGACGTTTTAGTCAAAAAAATATGGAAAGAAAGCAGAAAATATTGAGTATTATACCGAATGATTTAATTTAAATAAAATTGTGTTACTATTTTATCATTTAATTTTAAAACTCAGTGTATAAGTGTACAAAATATAAATAGCTTTATTTATAAATAGCAAGGAAATCACAAATATCATGGCGAAGCCAGCTGAGCGCAGAATATTCCAAGGCCGGCAACCGTTCTTATTTTACTGATGTTTGTTCAATAATTCGAGGTAAAGTGGCAAATCTTAGCGATTCAACTGTGTTTTAGTACCTAATGAACAATGTCATAAGCATTAGGTTTATTAATAAATGATTATTGCTTGAATATATTTCATTATTTCAGGTACCTTTTCGTTTAGCAATCTCACCCAAACAACTGTTTACTCATGTGTATTAGGCGTTATAACGATTTTTTTTATCCTATATACTATCACATTCTCTCTATCTCATACACATTATTGATAAAACCCGAATATAAATCCGTGAATTTGTTGAGATTATTATCATTCAGACAAACGGTCAGGCAGTGACTTTGTTTTATACATTATTACATAAAATATGTCCGTTCTCCTCAAAAGTCAATGGCTGTTGAGAATAAAAAAATTAGAATTTATTCATGTTTAGACCGTCGACATGTCAACGACGGACGCAGCTTTTAAGTATTATATATTTATTTTTCTCTCTATTTTGTTTGCATGGCTCTTAATCCATTGGCGGTTTACTAACTCGGGCCTCTCCTTACAACTTTAGCGATCACGCTTGCAATAGACAACTTGGTTGTTCACTTTCAATTGGCACAGTTACGTCGCAGAGTTACGAGTATTATGCATGAATCGAGATCCATGTAGCTAATCGAAACTGGTATTGCGAAAGTACAAGGCGTTCAACTGTTATAATTTTTCAATTATTTATTAATGTCATGTTACACTAAGCTATTGTAGTTACAATCCCTGTTATCTATCTATACGTTTAATATGATTTTAACTGATAGCTTTTTGTACATGAAGGATATATTTAAAAAAAAACTATTTTTGGTGCCTTTATCAACGCAATAGATCGCAAGACAATAGTAGTACGATTTTGTGTCTATTTGTCTGTGCGTTTATGAGCGCTAATCTCAGAAATGGCTTAACAGATTTTTAATGGTTGTCACTATTGCATTGCGGTAAGAATCACTTAATATATAATGTTGGTTTCATTTCAATGTGACCATAAACAAGGAAGTTATAACTGATTATATTTCTAATTCACAAACGGGAAAACCCATTCCTGAAACAATCTAGGTGCTATTTTTAAGCGTAAGGCGTAGTTTTGTGAAGTGAAGCGAGGGAGGTTTACAAGTATACAATATATATAACATAAATAATAGTGAACGTTTATAAAAATATTGACACAT
>PDGT01000021.1:3062568-3246410 GCA_003671415.1 Megathymus violae
GTTGTCGGTGGCATGGACGTAAACAAATATGACATCACAATCACCCACATCTCGAGAACAAATTTATCTGTCATAAAAATATGTATGCTCCCGGCCGTGAATTCAACCCAGGATCCCTTGCTTGGCTGGCAGGGCCACATACTGGATTACGGCGCGACGGCGTCGCCAAAATTTGTGTCAAAATTTATACGGAAAATTTGTATGATGACAGAGAACCGACTCACTGACTCATTCACTGATCACTTCCATAAAGATAATATATATTAATGAAGCTGTACACGAATGATTTTTTTATAAAACGCAAACGAATCTGCCGATGAGTATACGTACGTTTTCTGTTGTTACTATTTGAATTTATATTTATAATCAAAAAACGTAAAACTAAAAAACCATAAGCATACGCATTCGCTAGTGTTTAATATAATACATAATATATTGTTATTAAAAACTAAAGTTATCTAGGAATGTTTTTTTATGAAATGGAAATGATATTCTTGTTACTCTAGACCAAAACTCATCGTCAGATACAACAAGATACAGAAACAAATTCTTATAGAAATATAGAAACAAATTCTTTACGTTAGTTATTCGTTCCACATTACATACAGATTAACCACAATCACTTCACGTTGTCTTTGCAGTCGTTTAAAAATGTCTAATTTATTCACAAAAGCGCCACAGTAAATTATGTGTCGCGATTAAACGGTTAATTATATGAAAATAAAATAGTTATTTTATGGATTTGGCCTGGTAACAGTTTTATTATTACTGTAGATAACAATTGAACAATTGTGACGCTAAATGTGTTTAACATGTATGGCATTTAACTACATCTGGTTATTTCATGAAACGTGAGCTCTTTATGATATGGTCAACATTACATCATATTGTTAATTAAACGATTGGAACATGAGAAATACAGAACTCTTGGGGCTGCTATTTATTCGCATATCTGCACTATAATAATAAATTTTTAATTACTACATGTGTTTTAAACACTTTTCGTAAGTCAAACTTTGCCATCGCACGGCTCATCCAGCATCCCCATGACGAAAAGACCCAGAAGAAAAACTTCACTTAACGCTTTAAGACCAATGTTTATATGGGCAATACAGTAAACACGAAAACGAAAATTGAAATGAAATCGTGACCTTTATTGAATATAAATAAATAAATAATATATAGTTCACAATCAGCCTAACACTTTGTTAATTACTTCAGTTCTTAATAAAATACTTATTTTGGTAATAATCAACAATAATTCAACTTAAGACTAACTAAACAAAGAGGAAAGACATTAATAAAAAAAATCGAGAACGTACTAAATAAAGAACTCAACGTAATCTACTATTTTTTAGAAATTCAATTTTAATTTTATGATGAAAGTAAAAAATATTAATTCTTAATATAATATTAGGAACAGTAAAAATTTCGGTTTAAGGATATTTATTTCCCAAAGAGACTTATTTGTGAATATATTTTTTTAAACAGTATAAACATTATTCCGATGTGGATAGTTTTAATAATGAAACTAATACAAGTCGATAGTACTTATGAGTATACAGCATATTTTCTAATTAAAACCACGTGCATTGTATAACATATAGAACGTATGCTAATGTCATACAAAAAATATATAAAAAATTGGTTGGTTAATGAATTTATACGAGTACATTGCGATATAAATGATGTTATAATGCACGTTAAATATCGGATTAACATTTTATGACATCTGTTTATATGTAAATACGAGAAGTGTATATTGAGTAGTGCTAACCTTGAGTACAAATGGAATGTAAATGTGGACGTTATATTGTATTCGCATTGTCAAAGAAGTTTAGTTCTTTTGTATTTAGAATGGCTATATTATAATCAATAACAGTATTTTAATATTAAATTTTATCATAGATTAAAAGATCGTATTCCTCACGGCCAAACTTAAGTAAAATGGGAAATAATTTCAATGCGTTTCAATACTCTATATTTAATTGTATCAACTTTGTCTGTCAGATTATTAAATATATTTATATTATACTAGCAGATTGCCCTCACTTCGCTTCAGGAAAACTACGCCTTACAATATTTTAAATTAATTTATAACTTTTTTATTTATAGACGGATTGCAATGAAACGAACTTTAAGTATTAAGTGACGCTTACTACAATACATTAGTGAAAATCAGAATGAATTCGGTTAAGCCGTTTCTGAGATTAATGGGAACAAATGCACAGACAAACAGACAAAAATTCTAACTCTAAATATGAATTAAGTACGCTAAAATGCCCCTAATAAATATGGACCTGTGCAATCTAAATCATCATTATTGTTGAAAGATAAAAAAATATAATAATTTTATTTTTAATAAACGTCAACAACATCAGAATAAATGCATTCTAATTTGTAAATCGACAGTAACAAGAACTAACAACAATTTATTGATCATAAACTCAAGATTATTTTAAAAAGTAATCATGAATACAAGGTGTTTCTATAACTCAATAAACAAAGTTAAAAATACTGTAGAATATAGTGTGATTATAAAGAGTATTAACAAATTAAATATTGCAAAATGGCTTTTACTTCATATCATGAACATACAAATAACAAGTAAATTTTAATAAGACAGAGTAAGCTGGCGACTTTAATCGACCAAACGTGTTACTTATTCATGGCCTCAGTGGGTTTAGTGGCTGCGTACGAATAGAATGTGCAATTATTCGCAACAAACGCAATCCATTAAATCCGTTTACGTACTTGAAACACTTATAGCTCAACGACTCAGTTACTTGTATATGTTTAAGCGAGTTGAGCAACTAGTGCTAGTATTAGCGCTAGTGGCAACATTTTTGGAGACATTTTGTTAAATTTCTTTTAATCATGTTAAATGCTTTCTGGCAACATACGAACTTCCGACACTTGGATAGGATGTTGATCCTTCCACGAATTCACCGCAGTAATATGATAAAGTACCCGTCAGATGTCCTTATTTACAAAGAGATTCGTCTCCAACAGTGAATCACTAAAAGTTTGCTATCAGGTATCTGATAATCGGATAATGGAGTAGAAAGCGTAAAAAGACGCGACAATGTGTGAATTGAAGGTGTACATATGAATAAATAGATAATGACAGATATATGGAATGATAGATGGTTTCCCAGTGTATCGAGTGACATGGACTTACATAAATAAGAAATCATAAACAATTATGAATGACAATCATGGCTACATATACATTTATTTGTCACATTAATATCTGCCTCGGCCGACAATCTAAGCCTGTATCCCTTATAAAGCGGCAATGCCAAACTTGGCTGTCGGGTCGTCTATGATGATTTGGGATGAACTTTGCCGGATAATTCCTAATCTCACGTTTGGCTTGTGTAACAGAAGCTGCTATTGGTATATCTTTGATGTAATGAGCATACGGACCCGGTGATAATATGTAGTGAATTTTGACTATTATTATTATTAAATAATTTGTGATAATCGGGTACATAAATATTCTGCTGAAGGGTATTGGTTTCTTTATTGAAAGTATAGAATCCTAATACAAACTTTGTATCTCTGTAGAAATGCCAATCTCAAATAAAACTATAGATGTCATTAATTTCAATTACAGCGTAAAAATATAAATATAAGAACGCACGTCCACTCACACCCACACCTCGATATTATGTGTCGCTTGCCATCAAAGCCCAAGAACAAACGTTTTTCTGTTACACACATTATTGTTTCAGCCGAGAATCAAACATGAGAACCTTCAATCGATATAAAATTCTGTACTACGGGGTCTTTAGTTATTGTTTAATTGCTACACAGAATATTTGTGAAGTTTCATTTCCAGAAATGTATGAAAAGAAACTTGCCGAGATCATGACCCATGTAAGTTGATCAAAATACTGGCATAAAATAGAAAGGTGTGAGTATTAGTTATAGTAATCTATGACCTTCCAGGATAGAAGAATATATAATAACGAGTCGACGTTTTATCACCTCAATGCTCTTCCCGAAATACTGTAGGAAATTCGGGCATACGTGTATCTCCGTGCGCTCCACGTGATTGAGTTGTTTAGACTTCTTTGTGATTGACTGTATAAACAGTGAGATAAGCTGTAACAATGAATCTAACTACATAGAATTGATAACACTAAAAACACTTGCTCCAAACTCCGAATGACATTGTCAAATCTCCGAAGGACATTGTTACATATCTACCGAATTATCCACGCCACTCTCAACCTAATTGATTCATTATTTTAAAATTTAGTTTGGCAAAAATGTTTTAGTAATAGAATACTCAACGCATATTGCGAGTGCCTATAAATCATTATAAAAGCGTGTGTGCATGTATGTCATACAAATATGTAACTACATCCTAAAGATGTCGTCATTGCATTATATTATTCGATTATAATACTGAAGTGACATGGGAATTGGTACACCAGCAGTAGTTCTCAACTTTAAGAACACATTAGCTGTATAATTGAAATCGACATAAAACGGAAATATTTTATGTCGTCACTTTTAAGCTTTTTTGATAATGTCTCTTATCGAGGATTTAACTTAAGACCTGTTTTAGATTGCATTAAATATTATTTCCTTACCTATGAAGTTGCCGATTCTTATTACAGGAAAATTTGAACAAGTATTTTCTGACATTTCCTTTTCAATTTAAAGTCAAATTCAAATTTAGTTTAAATTAAATTCACTGTATTACTGTTTTATTGCTTTAACTGTTTCATTTGTTATTAATTTGTTTCTTGCGAAATTTGATTTTGTTTTAAGCCGTTCTGTCCACGATTAATAAAATGTTACAATACGTATTGTGCTATTTTCGAATTCAAATAGATTTTCAGGTACAATCCGAAGAATCAATTATGTTTGGACCAGCCCCCAATAACGAACTCATAGTGTATCTTGAGTCAATGTTTCCTTTCTGGACGTTTTGATGTAAATAGTGAAATCCAGTTATGTTTCCTGTCAAATAATATCAATGACTAATAACGGTTTCAATGGGTTAATAATTAATTATTTTATAGTATATTGTCATATGTAATGAATGACATATGACTATACTTTAACAGACGAACTTAGTCACCAGTTATGTGGACGACCATGAATTTATATGACTGTTCCATATCAACAAATGTCTTATTTAAAAGGTTAATTAAGAGCGACTTAAAAACTTGGTGTCAAATTAATGTGGAGTGGAGTAGTGGGAACAAAACTGTTCTTAATCTCTATACTGAGTTCTTCTTAATGGGTTTAAATTTATGTGTGCACGCATAATTATTTTTTCTTAAATGATTGCATTAAATATGCATATATTTGGTGATAACAAAGGGGTTTGCAAAACCCAGTTCTGCCAACGACCGCATAGCCCAGTTGGTAGTGACCGTACTTGCCGAGCGAGTCTATGCCACCCATAACACAGGGAATCCTAATGCGGGGACGTAAGTGTGTAAACGTGTTAAAAAGAATATTTGAAAGGTACATTATTCCGGATGGACGTAGACTAAATATAATGTTTCGTTTATACTATAAAAAGATTATATATTATAGCTAAGTAATATCTACTAAAACAGATAGATAGATAGATCAACTCGACAAAGTCTGGGTGAGTCACTAGTATAAATATACAAGTAACAATAAATGTGAAACTTAGGGTGTTTTTTCTCAAATTTAAACGTTCATTATTCCAAATCACAAAATAGCATTAAATTATGAGCAAAAACTAATTCAATTAACAGTCCTGCCCTTTTTTACTTTCATATTATATATAGAAATAGAAACGAAAAAAATCGTTAAACTGGTTTACCATTTACACTTATTTTTTATTATGTATAAAGTTTACTTTCTGCCAATTATATAGATAGAAACTTACAGTAGTTTTATTCAAACTTCAAAGTCCTTTGAGAAAGTTGTGTGTAAGTAAAAAAGTCAAGCAATTCGCAAAAATATGGAGCCACTAACAGTGACGCTCCCATACCCGACATGAGTAATTAAATTTATTTTATCAGCGGTAAAAATATGTTTGTACTTTATAAAATATGAAACGATATCAACAACAGTATGATGAAGTTCCGAAGTTTGTGATATTCATAACCATATTACTCTTTATGTAGCTGTTCACAGCGATATAAATATTGTGAATATTTGTAATATATATAAAATCGCATTCAAATTTCAGACATACAGTTTTTCGCTATTTTCTAGTTCAAATTTTAAGTTCACTATCATCCATACAAACCTTATCAACGAGGTTCAAACAAACACAGAAGCAGTTTTAAAAGTGATCGATCGACTTTATCGTCTAGTTGTTTAAGCATACATACATAGATAACAATGTTGGAAATGTTTGGATCTATGTAGTTTATACTATCTCGGTCTATGTTGTAATCGCGATGTTATTGGGAAACTGATAAAATTTCCACGTATGTAAAACACGAGTACAGCTTATCTTTATCTTTTTATATCTGGAGTATTTGTCTACCTAACTCAGATATAAAACTGCAATAATAATGATGCTATGTACATTCAATGAAGGAAAAATAGATAAAAAAGGCAGCATTTCCTGCAGTAACTGATATTTGGATTAGGTCTTTATTTTGGACTTTTATTTAGACGCTAATTATGGATGTTGGTTGTCCGATGGGGTTTTTAAGAAACGATATACTGTACTTAATTTATTGACAAAAAATAGTAAACTTCAATCCCAACTTAACTAATCCTAATTGACTGGTCTCGATTACTACGCGATCGAGTAAGACCGTAAGAGGAGACCGCTTGCTTCGACGTATCGGGCAAGAGCGTCTGGTGGACATGCTTGCGCGATGCATCGCTGGTCCGTGTCTGGCGTGGTGTCTTCTAAGATGCAGCTGATGTTACGCAAGACTCCCCAAGCGTGTCAATGTTAAGCTGTGACGTAGGGGGTGCAAGGGCCGTGTAACAAGCTACGGATAAGATTTTGATGCTATCTACACTGGCTGAAACTTTGTGGTTCATAAAATACTGTACATGGTCGAATCTGAATATGGTTTTTTTTTATTTTTGTTCTTCTGTCTGTCTGTCTGTTCACCTACCAAAATTAAATCACTGAACAGATTTAGATGATTCTAGCTATATTTGGAACTTATTTCATGGATTATCTAGAATACTTTTTGTTACGGGGAAGGGCTCTATTCTTCTATAAAAATCGAAGCGACGAAGGATTTTTTGTATTATATAAGTAATCATAATAAACTATTAACCCACCCGCGTTTCGCTTTAGAAAACCTACGGTTTATTTTTAGAAATATCACGCGCATTGCTTAAGGAATAAGTTTCTAGTTCCATGAATGGGAAACATTAATTTTTATTTATTTTATTTCCTGTTCCACAGGAACAGATCCATTTCCCAGGTTCAAAACTATCCTTGATTACCCATAATATAGTATGTTATAAATATGACAATTATTTTCCAGATCTATTAAGTGGCTTTAGTATGTACTCAGACAGACAGATATGCAGATGAACAAACAGACAAAATTCCATAATATATGTTTTGCTCTTTATATCGACAAGAAAGAATATCTACATGAAAGTTAAAAAAATATATTGAATGCAATACTCGGCCCCTTTACAATTTTATTATAAATAAAGAGGGCCAGATTAAGGCGAAGAAATATTAAAGTAAAGAATTCCGCATGTTTTTCATATAAGGCAATAAATTTACAAACAATAATTTAGGAAATTAATTGTTCGTATGTAGGAAAAACGATAGCCTAGTGGTTTCAACGTCAGTCTTCCGCACCTAGCACCCCTCTTCCCTATGAGGGGTCGCAACCGATGGATTCCTTAGAGGCCGCAGGCCAAGCCAACTCCAGGTGGTGTATAGTGGGTAGGTTTATTGTGAGTCCCACATCACCAGCGCAGACGGATGCGCTGGTAAGCATAAGCATTCACCACCTCCCTCCCGCGAATCCCAGGAGGGTAGCCTTTTTTAACATCTTGGGTAAACAACACACCTGTGAGTTCTCCATAATGTTTTCAAAAGTGTGTGAAGTCTGCCAACCTGTACTTGACCTGCGTGGCGAACTATAGCCTTAACCTCTCTTAATGTAAGAAGAGACCCGAGGTCAGCATTGGGACAAATAGGGTTGTAATGATGATCTAGGATATTTAGTACCTGGGACATCAGCCGATAATTTGTACGCAGATTATTTATAACACATTTTTGAAATTCACAATGTACCGGACTCTCAGTATGTAAAATGTGACAACTATTACCTTTTTCTGAAGTGCTAATGAGTAAAATTCGTAGCTTAATTTACTCATTAAAAAGTAAAAATAGATTGGTCAAATCCGACATGGGCTCCTTCCTCTTTTCCTGTAGAAATATTGTGTCATATGACACAAGACTTGTACGTGATTTTTCTTTTCAAAATAACAGGGTCATTAGTTTCGAGAAATGTAAATTTATATGCTTAATATTAAATATTTTTATATTAAAGTTGTATAAAATATATTTGTCGAAATGAGTCGCTCAACACATATGTTTTAGTTACCCAGTAATGAGTGAGTCAAATTCTAATTGTTCATTCATATGACAGATAAATAAGTATAATCGTTCCTGTAAGGATACCGTTTTTTTATTTGATGGAGCTCTAAAGTCCCTTGATAACATTTTACATTTAATATATTGAATATAAATAAGATTTTAGTGTAGCATTGTAACGACTTATCCTAGTTTGATTGTCATTTTCGAGGCCGATCAAGGTCAGTTCATTGTAATGTCTTATCTTGGTTCTAGTTCTGTTTTATCGAGAATCTTCGACAATAAATTATTAATTGGGGCGACTTGATCTATGTATATATACGTACGTATATAACATTGACTTAGATATTTTCCGTAGATATTTTCCGTTCTGGTATGATTTATTGTTAGTTTTATTTTATAGTTTACTGTTATCTGTTTAATTTGCTGAGCGTGAATTTAAGTCTAATTATTATAAAGTAATAGTAGTGTATTTTAATGTAAATAGGCTTCGTTATCGATATAGAGGCTGAAACGTATTTTTTTGGAATTTTTGTCCGTCTGTATCACACTAATCACACTAAAATCATTAAATAAATTTTGATGATACTTGATATATTAATAACATATGTTATGGGTCATGATCTAGGATACTTTTTATACCGAGAAATGGATCTGTTCCCGCGGAATAGGAAATAAAATGTAATATGAACATTCTTCTAAAAGGGCATTAAATGCAATGTGGCAGCTATTATAATGAATTTATATTATGATATTTTTCTAATTCATAGAACTAGAAAAACCCTAAAACAATGTGGGCGATGTTCCTAAACGTGAGCCGTCAGTTTGTTGAAGCGAACCGAGGGTGGGTAACTAGTGTTATTGAAAAGTATTCTATATCCTGTTTCAGGACATAATCAACTTTTATGTCAAAGAAAAGTGTACGAGTACATTGAAGGACTCTGTATAGTATGTATAGTCAAAAATAGGAAAACACACATCAAACAGGTTGCAACTGTATATTTAATTTAGAATAACTGTATTTAGTTATACAAAACAAGTCAGTCAGTATAATGCTGTTTGTTGGATGTCATTTTAATCTACCTATTTGTAATTCTATATACACTTGAGATGATAATAATAATAAATTACGTAGTCACACAACATTCGACATTAAAAGCAACTGAGTGTGACAATCTGATTGAAGCGTCATTTGCTAGTTCACTGTCAATGTTTTTAAGCATAGAGTTGTTAAATAAATGAGACACCAGGCTAAATGTCGGACAAAGCAATTGATAAATAAAAGTTATGTATAAGTATAGTGTACATTTAAACGAATTATGTATATTTTTTCCGAGTTTCACGGATCTTTTTTATATTAGGTATATCTTTTTATGTCATGTACATTGAACTAGAATATAGTTGATAGTATCAGGCGTTACTTTGCGGAAATTCATTGTTATTACATTAGTATTAATTTACTTTGCAACAATCCGCAGACACTAGGTGATTAACTTAGAAGTTTACGTAATAAGCCCTTTAATTGAAATCTATCAAATGAAGATGTTATGTATAATGGTCAAGCCTATTATTGAGTATTTTTATTGTCTTTCCGTGAAGCCTGCCTGACTAGCTACCACCCTCCTGCTTGAGTCAGCCGCCAAACGTTTCGTCGTGTCCCGGCTGCGGGCTTGAGAGCCAGTACTTTCTTTCTTACTGTCTTCTCATTTTTTGTTCAACATCGATACCTTTGGTTTTGCTGATGTCCCTGGGGTTACGATGACCACGTACCATCAGGAGGCTCGTCTACTAGTTTGTCGGCTATCAACATAAAAAAAGAAGAAGAAGCATTTAGACAAAGACAAAGAAAGCCAAGAGAAATAATTGTAGAAATAGATTTTTAGTTTTAGTTTTTTTTTTATTGAAACATTTCACAACAAAACATATCGTCCATTTGGATTTAGCGTCACTATTTATTTTATTTTTATCAGCAGTCAAAGCATGCCATAATTTACACGATATAGCTTTTATCCCAAAGTCCATTATAATCCATGTAGCGTTTAAGTAACCTTGCCTTGTAACATACCTAATAAGGTATGTTCTGCGTACTTGTTTTCATAACATAGCATAAGAATTATTCTTAAATTTTAATCATTTTATTTTTAAAAGGAAGGTAGCAGAGTAGGCTGAATTAAGCGATAAAAACTGAACGATCTCCAACAGAAAGGACCTGGCATCATTGTCTAGTTCGTTGGTTAGCAGAATGGACATCCAACAGAAAAGGTTGCCATGAATATGGGTAGAACTCCTTTTATCCTGTACAAATTAAGTGTAGTTAAGTACAAATGAAATAATTATCTTCAACACTACTTATAAACTCTTAATTATAGTTTGAACCCTATTTTGACTTCAATTTACTCGTTGTCAGTCTTATGACATCACCGGTGTCCACATACCTTTTTAATCCTATACTATGGTTATATAGACACATAAATACACCCGCACAAACCAATAACCGCAACCAAGATTATGTAATTCGCTTACGTAGATTGCTTTAACAAAAGTTATTTATGGCGTTGCCCACATAGAATTTTAAATGGTAAACCTGTTGCTAACTTAAGGCTGGCCCCGTACATAATGTCTTGGTGAGTTAACTCATAATCAACTTGTTTGTTAATCAAAATTTTGATAAGCTAGCTTTAATATTTTTGAATGCTTTTGGTGACTCTTTTAATTTAGTCGGCATATTAATTTGAAAATAATCATATCACATTTCAAAGTTTGAAATAAACCTTGGAAGTGAACTGGAATCATCAACATTTATATTACTAATTTCTAAATATAACGATTATTCAGTGTCTAATATTCGCAGATTAAAATATAAATAAATTCAGATAAATTCAAAAATTATCATAAGTATGTTCAATGATTTTCCTTTCTAAAACAAATGATTGGTCACGTGATCGTAAGTGATGATCAGTGGTCCTGGATCTTCATAAAACTAGGTGTAACAGATGCGTTACCAGCCAAGAAAGGAACAACAAAACCACTGGTGTTCAGCTAATAGAATGAAATCTCATAAAACAATTCATAGAATATTTTAGAAGGAAGGTAGCGAGCCAACCAGACAAATAAATTTATTTCCATCACAAATGCCGTTGAGATTATGTTGATTTATACTGAGCCCAGCGATCTCTAACAGAACGAACATTGCGAATTTTTTTGGGAACATCTGAAAACAGCAGAAACTTCGCAAATGAGAGTATTCGTACTTTGACCAGTGAATCATTTAAAACATGTTTTATACTCATGCTTTTATCAATACTGTTCAAGGACTACTGACAATATTCTCGACACAGTGGTCAATATAAAATATTACGCCTCTGGTTCGTTTGTGCGTTGAACAGAATAAATTTAACCAAACGTACGTTTAATTGTCACTCTATGTGTACATGCACAGTTTTTTTTTCAATATAAGAGTAGTTATTATATGATTACCCATTAACCAAGTACAATAAATTGTCGTACGATACTAATTAATACGAAGTTTTGGTTGTTTCCTGTATTGCAATAACTGACAACTCTTTCATTAGTGTCTGTCATTGGTTGTCTGCTAATTCACAATCATTCCTTGTAATTATTTCAGTGCTGTGCTCGGGTTAACTTATAGAGGGTTTAGAGATATCACGCTGCCTGAGTGATAGACAGACTGCTTACTTCAGAGAACATATTGGAGGACTCTCAGGTATCTTCGCAACTTTACTAATGTGAACACCGTTTTGAAATTTTATAGCTTTGTGTGGGATTCTTACGTGGACTCCTGGTATGGAAGATGACTGTTCAAATTATTAGGCTACCGCTATTTATATTCCTTAACTGTTTACGGGTTAGTCTTTTTTTATGTGGCTTATGGGATTTCCTGTCACAACAGGAATCATTTGCCGTATTGAAATTAATTTCTTAATTTACATAAGGTATTTCTGTGAAGCAATTCATGAAAGTGTTTTGTTGCGTTTTTAAACTTATATTGCCGGGAGCTATTTAAATTATATTCCGTTGCAATTAAACAATATTATGTTATGGATATGTTAAATGAAGGCTAGCACAAGATTATTATATTTACTAAACATTTTTATAGAGGTTATAGTATTTAAAAAAAAATACTTTGTAATTTTAACATTTATGACAATAATTGATGTAATATGTCGGTATTGTAATAATATTATTTAATTTTACGTAATGCGACTGTGGCGAAAAGTGTATAGTTTTTGTATATTCAAACAGGTATAGGTAGGTCACACTTGGCGCCGGCAGAGTCAACTCAAGGCCGTCAACCTCGTGGAAGTTTTAGCGTAACACTGTAGGTAATCGGCCGGTTCGCTGACAATATTCACCATGTGCTTGGCTTGGCCACGCGCGTATCCGTAGGCTTCGATCTAGCAGCCAATTGATAAATGCATAAGTGACAAACCGCCGTACGTCAACCGCAAACGCTATCACGCACGTCTGTTTACTTCAAGTTGTGAGTGTGTGAGATTGATTGTGTTGTTCTGCAATTTAAACATGATGTTAATATATTAGAAAACTAGTGATTGACGCTTTTTCACTGTTGAGGTAATGTTTACATTTTCTTTTCATAATACGTTTCTCAATTTAATACTTTCTCAATGATATTATTGCAACGATATTATTAATTTTATTGTTCACAAAAAATTCCACGTTTGAATATTTACGTTATCAAGGCATAAAAATACTTATTTCCGCAGTTGAAGGAAATTATTTCAACGCCTGTTTATAACTCTCAATAAATGAAAGTCTAACATAGGACCTTATTCTTCTATCTAGATTTAATTAATTTGCATCAGATACAATAATGAGTTGTATTAATTATGCTATAGGTTATAAAGACGATACCATTCAATTTATAGTTTTGATATGACGTATCTCAGCGTTTGACACTGGACAACTATGTTAAAATGTTACATACGAGTATGTTTATTAATAACTTTGCAACCTTTCGTTTCTAAATTATTATATTGAGACAACATTATTTATTTCATTTAATTATATACCTATATGCAATATAAAAAAAACATTTAATTTTATATTATAATAGTAGGTACAATGTTTTATCATCATCATTATTATTACAACTTATAAGCGTCTTACTGCTGGGTTCAGGTCTCCTCTCACAATGAGTCTTAGTAAGGCCATAGTCCGCCACGCTGGCCAAATGTGACCGACGAAAAAAATTTCGGTTTCTGCTTCGGCAAGTGTTAACTTATTTGTAATACGAACATAATTTGAAAAATTAGAGGGGCGTGCCGGAATTCAACTCGAGTCTCCCGTGCGGGAGACCGACGTTCAAACTCTTATGCCATCACTGCATTGTACAATATTTTGGATTGTTCGGATTGTAAGGGGCTCCATCCATCCTTAATTCGAAGCCAACCCCTGATGCTGAACAACGGACTCTATGACAAACGGTCCCTCCTGAGTGAGGTTGTTGAGCTCTGTACCACTTAGTTCATTATAATTTTAAACATTACGTAATCTAGTAATGTTATCTCTATATTTTTATTTTGTCATTTAATTTATGGCACTTCTAAGAATTAAACTGTTATCTTTCTTGTTATCAATACAATAATAAAAATATAATGTAAATGTAAAATGTTATAAATATTTTAATTTATATTTTATATATTTTAATTTATTTCAGAACAGTAACACTAAAGAACTATAAACAACTTTAAAAACAATGGATGATTTGAATGAAGCACAAGCGCACAATCTTTTAGGACAGAAGACCAAAGAATCAGAAAGGAAAAATGATACCCCTCTGATAAAAACATTACGATCATGTAAGTAATTGTACAAAATGTAGACGGTACCTAATGTTCTGTAATAACAGACAGAGATTTGTAATAAACACCAATTATTGTTAAAAGAGATCTAGAAAACTGTAATAATAAAATAGATGTCCTTGTGGGAAAAATGAATATATATATATATATATATATTACATTTTCTTTGACATAAAGTTTAAATTTGGTATATGTAAGTACAGGTCCGTCCCCGACATCCTTCGGGTTACAATTTATTTAAATTGCATGACATACAAATATATGAAATACATAAAATGTTATCATTAAATATGAAATTTAAACATACAGTAGGTATTATCAAAAATAAGTAAAGCCGAAAACAGGATTTATTGCTCTCTTCTAAACATCGATCTTTCGAATAGAAAAACCGTATTTTTTAATATGTGAAATCAACCGTTGTTTAATGGACATTAGGTATTTATGCAAAATGTAGTTATATTATGTGAGTATGAAAATTTTGACAAAAATCAGTCACACATTTTCTAATTTTTAATTAACGCGAGGCGATTTCTAAAAAATAATCATGATTGCAAGGATAAATGCTAAAATCACCGTGTTACAAGTATTAAAATAAGGTAAAAGTAACTTCCAAATTACTTAAATATTATTGTTATTATTATTTTATAGGCCGTAGTGATACCACTCGGCATACAAAAATTTATAAAATAGCTAGTAACCCGTCCTCGGTTCGCTTTAGAAAACCTATGCCTTACATTTAAAAATAGCACCCGTATTGTTTTACGAATAGCTTAAGGCTCTAGTTTTGTGACCTACAATCATATTATTCAGCCAAGTATTCATAATTGTGTTTACTGGCCTTTTAAAAAAAATGGCCATATTAACTTTTTTCCCGTCCCGCGGGAACTGATCCATTTCACGAGAAAAAGTATCCTAGATTATGATCATTATATAATCTACTTAAATGCCAAGTGTCATTCATATCTGTTAAGTGGTTTTAGTGTAATATGTGATTAGTAAGACAGACAGACAGACAAATAACCCAAAAAAAAATGTTTTGACCTCTATATCGATAACAAAGACAACCTACATTAAAATTTCCAAAAATATTCCATGTACAAATATGATCCCGCTATAGTTTTATTATTAGGAAATATCAGCATACGTAAAATATAATGATTTACAATGTAGAACATACCGGTTGTGAAGGTTATCTAATTGTGACGTGTTGTTAGCGATAAAGGAACTATTAACTGCGGTATATACATAACATACAGTTCAAGTACAAATGTAAAAATGTTACATAATTAACAAACACATGTGGAAACCGTATTTTATACAATATTAAATAAGTTTATATAACAGTCGTGTTACTTCTTAACGTACTCTACTATATTCGTATTTGTTTTAAATATAGTACAATATAAAAACGTGTATATTGCTTAAAGTACAATCGTGATTAACGTTATTGAGATTTATATAAATCACAACATAAATACGTTAATCTCAGTGATTTATTGATAGACAGACTTGATTCGAAATAGAATTTGAAACAATGGGGTCTGACTTGATTTTCTAATTTAACGATTCGACTACCTTGTTTGCGAAGTAGAACATGCTTCCCACACAAACTTTCTCACGAGTCTATCGCGATACTAAGTTCATTAGCATGATTGAATCAAATTCACAATGCTGTAAATACACTGGCGGGATGTAGAAACAATCATGACCTACATATTGTAAATTTAATATGAATTAACAGATTTTAAAGGTGTTTCACAAAAAGTTTAAAACTAGTCATTTATTTTGAATATAAAGAAATAGGAAATAAATATGTATGAATCATATTTTTGACATAAAAGGTAATATATGTGGCTTAAAAGGAGAGATCGTCGACTTGATTAGAGGTGATTGGATAGATGAGATTATACTATTCCGATCCCAATATCCTAATCTAACATAACGATAGGCAAACCTACAATAAATTGGGATATAATAATAATAGGAGTTTTCAAGATATATAAATTATAATTAGAAGAATCAGAAAGAAGAAGAAAGAGGTAAAGCATGAGAAACGACACAATAAATATTTAATGTTTTAGTATTCGACTTACACGATAATCATTGACCTGATTTCGTGTAAATTGAGACCCTTAGGGAAATCAGAGAGACGACTTTAAAAGTTAAGAAAAATGCAATAATAACTTTCAATTATAGTGGTACCTTCCCCTTCTATAAGTATTCATTATCTCTTTAATTGTTGTGATGCTCAATTACCAAAGTAGTTTTGTGGGGCTATTCGTAATTTTCCTAAAACAAAATTAAAATATGATGCGCAGTTAAATTTAAAGAAAAAGGTGGAATTCCAAAAGAAAAATCAGATTGAAATAAAATAAAAATCGAATGCTTTATGGTCTGCGCCTTAAGAAGTAGCGAATGGAATATGCATAATAATGTGAGGCATTACGTCAATTGGGCAAAATTTTTATTCGTCAAGTTATACCTGTGTTTACAATATTACTCTCGGCCTTCTTCCCAAACTGTTGAAAGAATTTCGGGAATGAGAGTTTCTCCCAATTTACCTCTCTAGAAGTCTCTGTTGAGTGACTAAAAGATAAAATATGTTAAGTTATGATCAAAAAATTGCTCAAATCAACATATTTCGTTCGTTACAGTTAAAATAACAATTTTGATGTATATGATATTAGAATGACAAACAGTCGTTTATCGTTTAATACTTGTTTCGGGTACTACATAATAAATGTATTGTATGATACATAGTGAATGTAGTATCACAGAGAGCTAATTGTGTCGTCAGAATATATTTATATACTGATGAATTAACATTACAATGGATCCAAGATTTCTGTACCGAGTAAATGTTTGCAATTCTCATTCGTCAAAGACATCTATTTTATTCACTAAATTTTGTACAAGCTCTTACGAACGCGCTGTTATCATTTTATTTTGATGGATTACAGTATTCGTACGCATACATCGTTATTCAATGAATTTTTTTAAAACATTGTCTTTAATTAGTGTTATGTTCGTAAGTAAAGTATACACATTTTACCCTATTCAAGTCTGAAAAATCTATAAGATCATACTTCACATTTTCAAAACCTTAGACTGTGTGGTTTTAAAAACCAATTCAGCCGAAATACTCTTAAAATGCGTTAATTCATACTTTACTCAATATAATTATGAAAGATCGAATCTAGTATATCGAAAAATACCGTAACGCAATGAGATTTTTAGTCCAAAACAAATTGTTTGAAACATTTCTTTGATCGATGTGAGGATCGTAATTTCGAAGAATTACACTAAATTTAAACTTCTAATCACACTGGTATACATTATCAAACTAAAATGTTCTACTTTTTGTGGCTAAAGAAGCACTGTAAAAAATTGTTAGTGAAATTCTGCTAAATACATAAATTACAATGCAAAGCTTAGCAAAATTACGAAATAATATTTTCCAGGAACTAAGGATACAAAGCATGCGTGTTAAAGTTGTTAAGGTATTTGAGTAAATATTCTAAGCACTAGACAATTTCTAGACAATCATAGTGCAGTTAGTTGTGAGAATAGAAACAGCACGAAGTATGTAGAAGTTTTAAGCGGTTAGGCATACGTCCAAACATCGTAAAGAGTTCCTACGAGTTCATATTCTCAATATAATTATGCTCTATAGTTTTAAATTAAGGAAGTTTTCAATACTTTTTAACAATTTTATTTAAAATCTGCCATAACTTATTACTATATATAACTGCGTGTTTCTACTTGAGTAGAATATATAAAAATATAAATAATTAAAAATTTAACTTTGTTATTACTTAAATTATATTATTAATGATAAAATAGGTAACAAAAGTGTTACGTAGAAACATAATAAGAGTTAGTTACTGTATATTTATACAGTTATATATTTATACTATTATTCCACACGCTAAATACAATGTTTTCACAGGTTGCGTCATTCCACAGCGATATGTCCTCGGTGTGATGGGACTTCTGGGAGTCTGCAATGCATATACAATGAGAGTGTGTCTAAATTTAGCTATAACGCAGATGGTGAACCGAACTGGTACTAATGAGACTCATTATGATCCTGACGCCTGTCCGGTGGATGAGATTATTGGAAATGGGACGAAAGTTTTAAAACCTGTAAGCCATTTAAATTTTATAATTAATTAATCACTATTAGTATGAAAGGTTTCTTAAAAACTCCGACAATGTTGTCTTCACAATTTCATTTTCTTCATCCATCCATCATGATCCATTATAATGATAAACTTTACAAACATTTAAACCGAATTTCGGATTGTACTTTAATTATATTTTCTTGGGGATTAAGAGAAGTGACAAGATTGGCGAGACTAAAATCTCGTAATATTTGATAGAAACTTTAATCAAAACAACTAAGTTCAGTTTCGAGTTATTTACCTTGAAACATTCATCAGTTCTTTTGTTTAAGAAGTCAGTATTTTCAAAAGTATTTATTCAATATTTTAGTATGCAACTTTTGACTGGGATGAGAAAACGCAAGGACTCATCCTCAGCGGTTTCTACTACGGGTACGCTGCCACGCAGGTTCCTGGTGGATATTTTGCCGAAAAATTTGGTGGTAAATGGACTTTGGGCCTTGGTTTACTCAGTACGGCTCTGTTTACTTTTTTGACTCCAATTGTGATAAGAGTTGGAGGGGCTACATGGTTATTTATACTTCGAGTCCTGCAAGGTATGGGAGAGGTAATATCATTATATTCACAATCACAACTTAGTACTGCCTCGATGCGGGGCTTAAATGTGACGTTTGAATGATGAGAATTAAGTCATTCACGCTCATAATACTAGGATTAGCAAATTTCAAACGTGACGGAGCCCTTCGAGATACGAATATTTGAAGCACTTACCGTTAGCTAGCTGCCAGCTATCATTACTTTACATCAATTATTAGGAGCCCTTTGACTTAGTTTGAATTGTTAATATTACATGTACATAAGTATTACTACCAGGAATTTCATTCAACGACATTATATGTTCATGTATGACCCTAGAAGCTCATCCAAGCTTTTGCTTATTTAAGAAAAAAAATCTTTGCCGGTACGTACATAAATATTTAAACGTTGGTTTAGATTATTTATTACTTGAAGTATATGATCAGGATACCATGCTTTTTCTTTTATTTTGCCTTCATTTACAATCAATATGCAAATAAAATTGCCGAGCATAATAAGTATAATAAATAAATTTTATTTTTTTAGGGTCCAACGATGCCTGCATTAATGATAATGCTGGCGAGATGGGTTCCACCTCATGAGCGTTCAACCCAAGGTGCTCTTGTGTTTGGAGGAGCGCAAATAGGGAATATTTTTGGTTCGTTCATGTCAGGATTTTTACTGGCTGATGGCAGAGATTGGGCTTACGTATTCTATTTCTTCGGTGGCTTCGGCCTTGTGTGGTTTGCATTGTGGGTAAGTTAATCCGCAATTAATTACGACGTCTTGGTTAGTTTAATACCTACTAATGAAACATTTTATGTAAGGCTTCATCGCGTTTGAGGCTCCATGCATAAATTATTTTCTTAATAGTGGAAACAAGGAGCAATTAATTGTGTAATCACACGGTGTTACGTAATTAGTCTTCGCAAAGTTCCAAACTTTGATACTTGCTTGTAAATTTATACGTTTTTCTAATTTGAAATCTAGAATTATAATATAGTTATCAAAAGTATTACTCAATGCCAACTTTTTTCAGAGTCTCCTATGCTACAGTTCACCGAACATGCATCCTTACATATCAAAGAAGGAGCTTGCTTATTTAAATAAAAACGTTACTACTGCCGAGAGCAGGACTATTAAAGATCCGGTGCCGTGGAAGGCGATTGTACGGTCGGCATCCGTCTGGGCGTTAGTTTGCGCCGCGGTATGTTAAATATTTAATAGTATTCAATAAAAGTCCATTTCATTTGAAATGGGGGAAATTGTATGAATCGTTACATAATGAGGTAGTACAATTATGAATATAAATCCACTCCATAAATGAAAATATAAAAGTGATGAAAAATTACATTACGCATATGGTATACTTGTGAATGTGTCTTTGAAAACCATGGCGAGTTATTCACTTTTCCTTATTAAAAGTAAAGAGAATAAGTGGTGAAAGTACTTCAATCAAAGTTTTTATGGGGTGGAAAATTTAAAGAAGAAGAGGTTATTGAGCTTTTAAGACATTCAATGAAAAATAATTTGAATGACATATATATTTTTTTAGATATAGAACATTAACGTCAGATTTTTTCCTAATTTAAATGTTCTATCTTATATCTTCTTTAATTTAGTTATTCTGAATTGTCATGAACTATTTTTTACTCATATTAGTCCTGACACATTTTTAATTTGTAAGGTGTAGTGACTAGATGAAATAAGTTGTTCCAAGTCAATTAAATATAAAGTTGTTGACTATTTCCATTTCATTTAAAAGAAGAAAGATGTTTAAGACTCTTTCTCATATAAATTGTTAATAAATAAACAAGTATCCATCGGCGAGCGTATTTGAGTTGCAAATTACTCGAATACAAAAAAATACATCTGATTAAGAAATATACGAAGAAAAACAAAGATAACGAGAATTATTTATAAAGTTAGGTATTTTACAATCTTGTTTTTGTGTTCAGTGCCCAGTATCCTTTTTAATTTATATGCAGTTACGTTAACGCAAGTAAATACAGATAGGCGCCGCAATAAAAAAAAGTATATGTGAATATAACAATGACATAAGTAACATTACATGTTTTGTTAGAAACGTAAAACGTAAAACGTAACGTAAAAGGTATATATGTAACCAATGTTGTATTTTCCATGTATTAGGAATAACAAAAAAATGTATAAAATTTTATTTATTTTATTTAACACCCACTTTTCTGTATTTTATTGGAAAAATCTTGGCCACTTATGAATAACAGACTAAACAACATCTATTGTTACAAGGATTTTGAAATATTAGGAGTCAAATTATTTATTACCGTTGGCAATCTTTATATCTACATTGAAAATTATTATAGTTCTATCTATCTATATAACTAATTATTATAATCCTTAAAGCATTAGTATTTTTATCTAACTATTAACAATTATTAATAATATTGGTTGAACTGAAATACTAGTTGTAACCAATATGGTATTATAATTTTTCTTGTAGTAAATGTAAAGTGACGTCATTCTTTAATGACGATACTCATAGAAGTCCTTCACTACAGTTACCAGTCAACTGATTCATTTAGCATTCAGTCGTAACATATGCATTGTAATTGTGTTTAAGTAAAAGAGGACTCAATTCGTCTTCTGATCTTTTATTTCAATTCTCTTTAAATAATTGTTGAAAATTATTTGATTAGATAATCTGTGTCTTCATATCTACTAAATTACTGCCAATATAACAAAAATCTACATTCCATTGCCTTGTTCATCTTCAAATTTATGGGTAATAATTTCCTATTCGCACTTCTTTTTTCCTTCGTTGAAGAAACGTTATCCAAAAGTATCAATTTTTCTAATTGAATATATCAACAAATAATTAAATTCAATAATGGTGCTTAAATTTGATAAGCTTTACTTAGCTTATATGATTAAGTTGATTGTACTTTTTTCCTGCAACTCAGTGAACTAAATTTATTGAACATTTATTTGTAAGGCTTGAGTCAAGTGTATGTGAATCCTTTTGTCTCCTTTCAGGTTGGCCACGACTGGGGTTACTACACAATGGTAACAGACTTACCGAAATATTCGCATGACGTATTAAAATTCAATATTGCGACTACTGGTACGCTCACAGCAATTCCTTATATGGCTATGTGGGTCAGCTCCTTTGTCTTTGGGTACATCTGTGACCTTTGCATTAAGAAAGGCTGGCATACTATCAAGACTGGCAGGATCATTCACACGACTATCGGTAACTATCGAAATTCATTTTATAAAAATATAAAGTCAGGCTAGTATTTCACTAAAACTGTTAAATAACTTACTCACATATTTTTAAATATAATGAAGAATTCAACAAACTTTCTTTAGTAGTTTATTTGATTCCAACAATTCCAAACTCCCGATGGAGTTTCTGAAGTAAAAGGCGCTTCTGCGTTTAAGTTGAATTAAATACATTAAGACGAAAGTACATCAAAGTATTAAATATTATCTTTATTTTCTATAAGCTGAACTCTTTATATAAAAAAAAAAAATAAACTTTAAAAATTGTCTATCACACTTTTTAGTAAAACACGCAAATCGGATTTTTTACTCAATTTTTGATGAACATAACCCTTCCAGAACATACTGTTGAAATAACTTTTGCATAATTATATAAAATTTTGTAAAAAATTAAATAGTACTTACAAATGTAGTGATAATTTCTCGCAGTTTAATCGTTTTCAAAATAACATTTAATAGTGTTTAATGAAATTGTTACTACTTATATTTTTGCGGAACATTTAGATACTTATACAAAAATACCATGTTAAATAAAATCATTAATTAAACCTTAAAATATTTCCTTGTAATTTGCATAAAATTACACATGTCAAACAAATTTTGTTGATTTACTTACAGCCGCGACGGGCCCAGCCATTTGTATCATCCTCGCTTCATATTCTGGTTGTAACCGCAACGCTGCCATGGTATATTTCATCTTATCTATGGCTTTAATGGGAGGATTCTACCCAGGCATGAAGGTATATTAATAGTACAATGTTATCTTGTGTTGGATGACTTATGCAGGATGACTTATTTCAACTTATAAGTTATCGTAGTTTGTTGCAAAAGTACTATTTGATTTACTGTACAAGATTATGTTATATTTATGAATTTAACACATTTTTACTCTCAAAAAAATTATTCGCAAATTCTGTGATCTTAATCTGAGTGAGCTTAAGCTTACAAGGGCCTCCGTCATATTTAGCTTTTAAAAAAGTTTGCTCTTAGCGATCACCTATCCAAAAACCGATAACAACGCAATTGCTGAGCTCTGTTGATCACATCCTATGGACGCAGGCCGTCATTTATTATGACGGCCTTTGACCGTAGACGGCATAATACACATTTTAATTTTAATTAAACATTATACTTCGTTATAACGCATTCCTTACATTTACAATTTGTTTCTTATTGGTGATGAATGTTATAAATACACAAAATATCTTAATCATTCATTTTGATAATTATTAAGATAAAAATAAGACAAACCGTCAGAATATGTAACACATAAATACGTAATGCGTAAATACGTAATATAAAACTGCTTCACAATATCATTTTCATGATTAAATTTTAAAATTATTGTCTAGAAAAACATGACACCTGCAAAATATGTAAACCACATATACATATTCATTTTTGTTAGTCGCTTCATATTTAATCATTTTAGTCTTCTAGGTAGTTCATCCTTTTTCGGAGTCCTTTCACTAAGAAATTAATTTATTTATTGCAATTATTTATAAGAAACACCTACAATTATATTTACTAAGCTCTTAACAGCATGTCCATACCAACTTTTATTTCGTATTCTGCGGAAACAAACACATTTCCCAAGATGAAAGGCGAACATTCCAGAGTTATAAATATACCAAATATTAATTAACCAGTCAAGTGGTTGTTACGTGATACGAGTACAGACAGATATAAAAAAAGATTTGCGCCTTTAACCAAAAAATATATCCAATAACAAAGCCTAATTACATTTTTTAGTATACATTTATTATTATTTACAGTTTTATTATTAGTATAGATAAAGCACATTTTTATTTGTCACGCAGCTTATAATGTTTTTCTTTTATATTGATCTGGAGTACTATTACATATTTAATTTTTCAACAGGTAAATGCTTTAGATTTAGCTCCAAACTACGCCGGCAGTCTCACGTCTCTCGTGAATACTACATCAACTTTTGCTGGAATCGTGACGCCCTATCTGATCGGATTATTGACACCTGACGTAAGTATCCCTCAACGTATTGTGTAATAGCCATTGTCTGGAATTGATTGGGAGAGAATGATTAAGAAAGTACTTAACCTAAAGCTTAAGACACGTTTGACCTGACTCAAGACGTTTGTAAATTATTGTCATGCTTTATATTATTTTATCTACTCCCATGCTTTAAATCCTCTATAAAAGATTCTGAAACAGTTAGCTTACTGCCAAATTAAAACACCCAATGACATAATAAGCATAATATCATCCAAACGGATGATATTATGTTGTATTAAATTTCATTATAACACTCCTTTGTTTCTTTTCGATCCCTTCTGTGCAAGGAGTTTACTCAACAGACAGCCACATTCTTACTGATCAATGTGTGGTATCTCTATGAATTTAAAAAAAAGAACATCTGTATGATTTTTAAAAAAAGAACATTGTCATTCACGTGCGTTGATATTAGGTTATTAAGACTGGCTGTTTTAATGTTAGCAGTAAACTAACTTTTTCAGAATCTTTTATAGAGGATTTAAAGCATGGGAGTAGATAATGTCTTGTATGCAACTGCGTATGTTGCATAAATAACTAGTATCGTTTGATGAACTACCGTGTTAGATATTTCTTTAGTGATATCAATCTCAGCGAGGACACTAGCTATGTGACTAATCTAAATTATCGGGTTGGTTATATCTCGAAGTAACTATTCTTGCACTCGATATCAGATACCTAGGCATAGTTCTTGAAAGGGTTGTTCTCATATGGAATTTATTTTCCGTATTATTTTGTAAACGGTAATAACATATTTTACACATCGGGCAGTTTCAAATACACGGTTTATCGCATTTCATTTCAATTTCATTTCTTATGGTTGACATTCACTAACACGAACGCTTTTTGAAAGCCTCAGGTAACCGCATTCGTATGTATGAAAAACGAAAGATCAACGTGACGTACAGCGTCATACGTACCAGCGTACCCATATGTATTGGGTAGGCCTTATAATTGTTCATCATTGCTATTCATAGCTGTTCCTCTGTTGGGCTGTGGTCTCTTATCACAATTAGAAGGATTAAGATCATAATCCGTCACGCTAGTAAAATGCCAAGTGCGGGTTGGTAAACTTTGTACAACTTTGAGAAAATATGCAGAACTTTGAAATATACAAGTTTCCTCACAAGTTTTTTGATTCACCAGAGCAAGTGATTTTTCTTATTATATGACAGTATTATGTATTTAAATCTAGCAGAAATATATTCGTATTTCCTCTGAATGTAAATATTTAATAATTATTTACAGTCGACTTTAGCTCAATGGCGAGTTGCGTTTTGGGTGTGCTTCGTAGTCTTAGTTGGGACCAATATAGTCTATTGCATTTGGGCGGACGGCGAGCAGCAGTGGTGGGATGATGTCAGACAATTCGGCTACCCAGCGGGCTGGAGGCATGGAGCCCTTGTACGAGAACAGAACCCGGAACATATGGAACCCGTTATACTTACCGAAAAGAAAACTAAAGAATCAACATCAGATATATAAGGGGAGTAAAGAGAATAAGGCGCGGCAATTGTTGTATTTTTGCCATGAAGTTTTTGATCTTGTTACAATAAAATGTTATTACGTGAAACAGGGTATAAAGCGTAAATCTTCTCAGAGTTTAATATAGCTACAGTTGAAACGTTTATCAATCCACTTTAGGTTTCCAATCCCCGTTCATAATTATTTCAATATGTAATCGTAACTTAAATTTGAATTAATGTCATCTGAAATTAACATTTTCTGGAACTGATTTAGATTAAGGGCGTAGAGTGTAGAGCTCATCTTTCATTTATTAAATAATATTATTATCTCTTATACATAATCTGTATTTTCCAAGACTGGCACTGCTCTAAGGGCGCTCATTTCCAAATGATATGACTTATATTTAATGCTACCGGTGATATGTTCGGTTCGTTAATAGCAATATATTTTTATGGAAAGTTATAAAAATCAATAAATATTTAAAAATTACATACAATTAATTACCTGCAGAAAAGAATGGACTGGACAACTAACTTGTATTACTATGCTTATAGTGTACAGTTTAACAAATTGTTTATATCTCCTGTAAATGGTTTACGTATGATAAATATTTTTTTTTCTTACGAACCATTCAATTACTATTAAATTTCAGGTACATGCAGTTACTAACCAATATACCTAGTCATAATTCCGAAACATTATCATACCAGTTCATATCAATTATATACTAGCCCTATAATAAAAAAATACACTGGGTAAAGTGCATTCTACCACTTAAAATGTGTGTTCATGTAATACATACAACTACCTCGTAGCCTAGTGAAAAAAGTACTCACTTCTCTTCTATTTAACCGGCGTAACCTTTCCTTGATTTGCGTTGAGAAACAATATTTTTACGTTTGCAAATCCCAATTCAGGTATTCAAAACGATCGGTAATAATTTTTCGCCCATGGACACTGATAAGACCAAAGGTATCATTAATGCGTTGTTCGGCAAGAAATGGCAAGAAAGTAAGAAAGAAAGCACTAGCTCTCAAACCCCCACCGGAACACGATGAGCCTTTTGGCGGCAGACTCAAATAACAGGGTGGTAGCTATCCAGCCAGGATTCACGTTAAAATAATAATATTAATCACTTAATAATAATACTGATAATATAATCCTTACGCCAAGTCCTACCACCAAGCAAAACTTCCATTAAAATTAATTACTATGAAACGAAGTGATCTCGAGGGTTCATTATATGCATAACACCAAAATTGTGATAGCCTAACCAGTGTATACATATAGATATCATTGTTCTAAAGACATCGTTCAAAACAACTGATATATAACATTATAATGTTTAAGGAGCTTAACTGTAAAATATACAGTGTATTTAAGACTTAAGTTACTGTAAGTAGTTATTGACCACGTTTTGAATACAATATAAAAATATACAAGGTGAATTTACAACATTAGCATAAGATCTTTCAATTTAATTGTACAATGTGAAATTGAAATAAATACTCGAAATAAAACAATTTACAAAGAAATAATAATGGTTTGTTTTCCTTACGTTTTCTTAATATAAAATTAAAAACTGTTCGTCGTCCAACCGACAGACAAGAGTGCAATTACCTTCTGTTGGAGGTCGCTGGGCTTTATTAAATCCAGTTAAATTTAGAAGGGTATTTTTCAATATTTTTATTGTCTACTTAACGATGGTCCTATTTATAAAATTAATTGTAAAATTATTTCTAAACAGATCTAATTAATATATACATTATATATTAATTGCTTACTGCACTGACACTTGTATATGTAAATGTGCTGTCTGTTCGTGTAAATCTGTATGTTCGTGTTAGCATTTATAAAAAAAAAAGTCATGTATAATGTATAAGTAACTACATGTTGTTAATGTGAAATAGGTTTTTCTAAAAGGATTAATAAATATATGTTTAGAAAAAAAGAGAAGTAAAGATTGTCATGAGATGTCATAAATGAAAAAATAATATAGTTAGAATCTAAAATTACATTAAATATGCTAATTATTTAAGAAAGTGTTCAGGATGTAACATTAAGTACTCAGAATTAAAAGAGTGTTTCTAGAAGCAGATGGTTTATTATAATTAGGTATAGTTTTGTATCACTAGCTTATCAGCTATTATCCATACTTATATTATAAAGGGAGAGTGTGTGTTATGTGTGCTTGTTTATACGCAGAAAGTAATCACAGAAACCACAGCAACTATTTGAAAAATTATTTTACCATTTCAAAGGTACCTTCTTCCGAATAGTCAAGGTCTGTAATATATTTTGTGTTTATATATGTATAATAATTATTTATTTAACCCGAACGTAGTCAAGCGTACCGCTAGTATTAAATAGAGAAAGAAGAATAGAAATACAATGTATGCCTAAAGTTAACGTATTTATCTTAAGTTTAAGTTAGCTGGCGAAATATATTAAATTTTCGCAGATTTTCAATACGATTTCGCTACTGATTTTATTTAAATCCCAAATGAATTCATTCTTTCTTCTAAAACATATGAAATCGTCAATCGCAGTTAGTTCGAATCCCAAATGCGTTCCATTTCAATGTTTAGAAAAACAATACTTTTTAGTATTTACACAAAACGTCAGTAGGTTTATAAATCTTAAAGTAGAGTAGGTAAGCCTTTGCTATTAATGTCAAAGCGCTACATTGTTTCAGTTACAGTACAATTAATAAAAAATCTTTATAAATAAAATATCGTGTGTGTTTGTCTCTAATTTCCTAAACGCGTGGACTTTAAAGGATTTTTTATTTTTGTTTAAGTGGGATGGTTTAAATTAAAAATTGGACGTGGTAGCAAGTGCCACTGTGATCGGGTATCGAGAGATTAGTTTTTTTATGCCAGCGTACGGGTAGAACAACGTCAGCCTAGTCCACTGGTATATAAGTTTTTATAATTAAAATTCAGTATAAAAATAGAATTAATTTTATTTTTATTGACCAACATTAACAGATTTAATTAAATGTTTACAAGTCAATAAAAATATTTTCCTTCTTTCTTTTTCATACCATTAAATGCCATATTAGGATATTAGTTATGTATATATTGTATAAATATTTATTTAGTGTATATTATATAAAATCGTATTTATAACTATAAAAATCAACAATTAACTACCCTAATGATGTTTTAAATGTGATTAGCAAGTACCCTTCACTTAGAAAGTGTTTCTTCCATTTAGTGTTTAGAAATTGCATGGAATAACTAAATATAAAAACTTATTTGCCTGCTATAATACATTTGCCATAATACTTCTAAATATGAAATTTTAGAAACGATAGTCGAATTAAAAAATATGTGTACTCGAACATTGATATATCTTTTTTTAAATTATATTTTGAATTGAATTTAATAACTTAGCAGATTTTAAGTTTTCATTACCACGGTATTTTTTTTTGTATTACTCCTCAGGAGTTATATCCTGAAGTATAATCGGAATGTGTTAGCTTGATTTGCAAACTAATTTCAGGATGGACCAATAAGTATAAACAAATGTTATGCTTCTGGCAGAACAGAATCGAAATTTTTGTCCAACTCAAATTTGAGAACCCTTTGAGGTATAATAAAATCAAAGTATATAAATCGGCGAACTCAGAGCCGAAGGGAGTTTTATAATATTTTTATATTAGAAACGCTCATAACACAAACAATATATTTTTTGTGTGTACATTTATTTTTTAAGCTTTCATTTATAAGCTTTGTTCCTGTACTTGCTATTTAAGATACAGTGTTCGAAATAAATTAATAATCTTTAATTACATTCGCACATATTACAGGCAACAATAATACAATTGTTAGATAATACGAAAACTTTAAAAAAATGATAGATTAGTACCACTTTTAGACGTCTGTTTGTACCCGTTATAGCTGCCTCTGTTCTATTCTAAGAAATAAAGCTTTAATTAATTATCTACATGGCTGTACTCGAAGTGGGTTCATTATGCTGAACGTGATGTAACTGCATGCGTTTACGTGCCTCCCGGAGTGCCTTCGTCGTTTTTGCGATCTGGTCTTCGAGAAACTCCTTTCTCGCTCGCAGTTGAACCACCTAATAATATGTTAGAAACAAACATTTTTAATTTTTATCCCATTTTAAAAGAGTTTCAAAATCGTTGAGTTTATAATGAAAGCTTAAATGTTATTAAATCACCGGTTTCCGTTAGCGGCTCACTGTATGCAAGTAATTGAGGCCTAGATTGAGTAATCTAGGCAGGGCATAACAGTTAATTGGAGACCTAGAGCGTGGTCTACCCCGATGCTTCAGTAGGAGTTAGTGGAGGGGAGTGAGTGGAGAGCCGGTGAGTTATTGCTGCTTTAGTTGTACTCATTATTATATTTAATCTGTTAATTCCCTTCTGAATATAGGTGGTCACGGTTTCCCGTGGATATCCATAACACCAAAGGTATCAATGACGACAATAGGTGCACGAAGTTTGGTACCTAAGTACATATACATTCAAAAATTTAAATATACCCTAATATATGTATACAACTGCATTTTACACTATTACCGCTTAAAACATCATATTAACGAAAAATATGTCTTTGTAAGATTCATAGTAATCTAAAAGGTAGTGTTAATATGTTTGTCTGGTAAGTTTTAAGTTTTTGCAAATCATGCGATACCTCTTCGGTAGCATTCTGAAAGTCACGCAACAGATCCTTCCTGGTGAGCAAGCCTGCCTTCAGTCGCTCACTTTGCAACGCCAGACGGAGTTTGTCGCGATGTCTCTGACATATAATAAAAAGGTTGAGCTTTTGTGTCGTTTGCGTTCCTTTATTAAACTAAATAACTGTAAATCTGGTGTCTTCGAGATGTGAGTTTTAGTAGAAGTTAAGTTTAATCAAAGCGAGGTATAACTAAATCTGTTGGTAAGTGACGATGTACCTAATGTAGTCCAAGGATTATTCGATATGAATAATATAAAAATATTGTTTTATAATAAATAATATTGCATAAGGCCATAGGCATAAGTACTATATGACCCACACACACACAGCGCTAATATTATTTGTGTTGAAGTAATTAGCATGTAATGTTTAATTAATATTTCGTAAACTTTTAAGCGGTTTCAGTCATTTAGTTAATTTCGTGTTAAGTGCCTACTGTCTTACATAAATGTTTAAAGTAACATCACACAGATATTTAGTTTTATTTGAATTCGGTTTCATATAAATGTATAACTACATTGCTATCACTGAGGACTGAATGGAATGCATTATTGTTACTATCGCTGACGAAAACAATATTTAAATATAAATGTAAAGTTATTTGAAACAAATTGCTTCACCACAGATTTAAACACTATTGTAGCACTGTATGGTGTGAATCTCTTTTTAGAATATGAAGAATAAAGACTACAGTCCACAACGCAGCCCGAGTGAGGAATAGCAGACTTCTCATAACCTTTCATAACATTATGGTCACTAGGTATGCAGATTTTCTTTCACCGCAGCATGTAATAATTAAAGGCCTCTATAATTTAGAAATCAGTATAATATATTTTACTGTATTCAATTAGTTTGTAGTAGCGACATTGTGTTTTAAGTACCTGTGTAAAAATAATAGCAGTCCGTGTAACATAATATTTATATTATTTAAAGTTACCAATTATATAGATTTTATGTCTTGCCTTATTTGTGAAAAACAATTTAGCATTTAATTAGTTATTTCCAGCAATCTATAGGAGGCTTAATTATTTTAATAATAAACTGAATTATAATTTAAACAATAGCAATGTGATTACGTACAATTCAGGTTTTAGTTGCATTATTTATGACGTTAATAAATTAATTTTTGTGGTTAATTAATTAATAACGAGTTTATAACCTGATTGCTTAATTATCCAATTAGTACGCAGATGTATCATGTTACAAGTGCCTGCGTAATTATAACGAGCAATTCTGCGGATCCTGTAATCTCGTTAGCTAATGGGGCTTTGCAGATAGAACTACGCTACATTTTGTTACTCTTAGTATGTTAGCAGATAACTGTTTAATTAGATAGTAAAATTTCGGAAAACATTAAATTAAATACGAAATAAAATGTTGACTACGGTGGTTTAAGTATTAGAAAGTGTTTTTTTTTCGAAAACCTTTATAAAAAATAGTATTAAATCTACGTTAATTATGTAAGATGTTCAGAACATAATTATTTGCCTGGACGTAATCGATTTAGTTTAAAAATTTAACAAAACAATAGAAAGTAATAACAAATTTTTAATTTCATACTCACTACTAATTTTGTTTATTTGCTAACAATTCTCTAACTAATTCAACTGTCTGTTTTAATAAATAATCATGTCCGCTCACGACTTGCGTTACCTGTATGATCACTAGCTAACCTTTACTTGACCTAAATCTTCCCTTGCTCTCAGAAGTTCAATCTCCGCGTCACCAAGATCGCATTCAGTGAAGTCAATTACTTCATTAGTGTGATGCATCTTCTCCCTAATGTGAGCCAAGATTTGATTGTGTTCGGTACATTTTCCTCGGTTTTTGATTAATTCGTCTTCACGCTCTGTTGAAGGATATTATATATTACGTAGATACGTATAACACTCAGCTCTTATAATAAGAATAAAGTCAAAAATAATAACGATATACCTAGGCTGAAAAAGTTGTCATTGTGTTATAATTAGAAATTAATGTCACTGCTCGTAAAGATATCACATTCAATACTTTTACTATAAAGATTATTGGAAAACTAACCTTCGATTTTAGTTAAGAAATTCTGGTTATCAATGTGTAGTTGTTCATAATGTGCCACATACAACCCCGGTCCCAGCATTTCCAATTTTCGAACGATAGCATCCAATTCTGCCACCGCGTTCCTGACCCTGATATAACGCAGCCAGAGCGCAGATACTTGCTCCGTCTTGCTTTTTTGCAAAGTTAGGAGTCTATGAACGGTCTGTAATATTATGACAATCACGAATATTTAGGTTCGAAGTGTGATATTAAATCTTAGGTTTAGCTCTTCAATGCAAGACGAGAGTCTCTCCAAAGCCGTGAGTTCATTAGTTCAAGTGTAATGAAATCTAAATAAATCCATACTAATATTATAATGAATGAGTGAGAGTTTTGTGAGTCGTATATATAATATGCGGAACTACGTCACGATTCTTTTACTATTAGAAAAGTATTACGGATGGACGTAGACTATAATATGACGCACATATGTATATATAATTATAATAATATGTATATATAATAATTCGTAGGTATGATGTGACGTAATTTAGTGACACTTGCGCTGTACCTTATCAGCTATTGGTTTGCCCTTCGTGGAGTAGATCAAACCAGTTCCCGTATTACGTTCTAGTGTCTGGAGTTCATCAAATTTCTTCTCTGCGTGTTCCAATTTGTCATTGTACTGCGTCTCCACAGCTTGTAATTTGGTCTTTATCTGATGAAGTAAAGGAGAAAAACTAAGCTTGTTTTTGAACAAAAAATAATTTTACTTTCGAATTAATATTAAGATATTAGTTAATAAATTATTATATGTATACAATATCTAAGATCAATTTATTACATTCACGTAATGATATGTGAAAACTACATGACTTTTAGAGTTAATCATAAAAGAGTCACAATTATCTTCCTATTTAATGCGTATTTCGATAGTTCAGAGTTAAAATAATTAGTAATGTTATGTATGCCGCTGTTTAATATTAATTCTTAATATAAATAAAAGTAGTACTGAGTAAAGGGTCTTTACATCCGCCATTTCTCTTAATTCTTTTTCTTTTAATTCCTCATACGAGAAAAGCTTCTGCTGATATTTCTCTTCTAAATCAGTGGCACCTTCCAAAGGTTTCAAAACATGATCGAGTTTTCTCTTTCTGTAATGAGAACATTATATTTATAGTTTATTTACTATATAATTATCGGGTACGTCATCTTAAATACTACAGTTCTCAAACAATTACATAAAATGATTTATTTCAGTTATGTTGTAACAAAATTGTGTTTTAATTACGATAACATTGTCATCATAAATATTTCTTATTTCGAAACTATCATTAAATAAAAACTTGAAATTTGCTTACAATACAATACATCAAAAAATGTAAATTTTCAATTTACACCTTATGCACTTAAAATTTTCATTCATTTGTGTTCGTATATAAATTCTTGAATTTTCAGAGTTATATTAATCCAATAAGACATATTTGAAAACATTCACATTAAAATTATAATAAAGCGTTGAAACCAACTTGTAATATTCAGCGAGTCGTCGATGGAGCAGATTGTTCTTCAACTGATATTGATTTCTATCGAAGGCCAGATCCCTGAAAGCCTGGAGGTACTCTTCCCTGTTTATTGTAATGACTGCTGTACCCACTCCACGACCTATTTGGTCTTCATCATCCTCATCAGTGCCGCTCACTGTATTCATAATAGAGCATTAGTATTTTAATATACTTGTAAAAGAGCATGCATTAGGTACAGACGAGTAACGAAAAACTCACACGAGCTCTAACAAGCTCAGTTAAGAATGTATTTATTCCGAGTTTTGCATTTTGTTTATATAAAAAGGGTAGTTTAACATGGAAATTCTTATAATTATTGTTGACTTTTTAATATGAAGTACAAAAAAATGTTTAGTGAAGTAGCTGAGCCTACAACCACATTAACCAACTTCAGTTAAGAAAATAAAAACTTCACAACATTTATCATACTAAATTCATACAGATCCCTAGATGACGTAATTTAGTGTAAGCAATTTAAATATTTATTTTTTGTGCAAGAAACCATTTTGCATCTTAGTTTAAATAAATAAATTGATTTATTTTGATGTATGTACATATAAGAAACCTACTTAAATTCGGTATGAACATATTCCGTGTGGTGCGAAGCTTGTTAATGTATATCACCATTGTATTCTTGGATAAAAAAATCCATCAGTATATATTAATATTACAATGACAAAGTGTAAATTTTGTGAGTTTGAATGTATATGGAGGGAATCTTCGGAACCACGACACCGATTAGAAAAATTATTTTACCGTATGAAAGGTATTCCGGGTGGATACGGTTAGCCTATGTCATAAAAATCTATTTAGGTTTGAATGCGATAATTGCAAAAACTACCGCACGAGTTTTCATGAGGGCTTACTAATACATTGACTGACTTACGAGAAAAGTTTAAGTGTATGACTTCAGGGAAAAATTACAGATTGCCTGATAAAAGTGAGCAGTGATTATTTCGAGAGCGATAACTATTTGCGAACATAAAAACAAAGTTTCCTGAAACGAAGTGAGGGCGGATTATAAGTTAATATAAATATTTACTAGGTGCTTGTAAATCGATAAATTTTAAATGATTATGTTATGTTATAAATGTTAGGATCTGTTTAAAATATTACCTTCCATGAAGTTGGTACGTAGTAAAGACAAAATCGAATGCTAAAATTATTTAATTGTATCGGTAAAAACAAACCTTAATACTTTGACTTAAATACTATGACTTAAATATTTTAATACTATGACTTAAATGTAATTACTATACGTACCATTAGATTCATTAGAACTGTCCTTAGCCTCTTGTTCAGCGGCAGCTTTTTTGATGTTTTTATTTTTGCCCTATAAAATGAAAAATCAACTCAGTTCATACGTAGCTACATCATAGCTATGTAGCTTTTTATGCCGCGATCAAACCGAATATATCCGTAACACGGAGCTTACTTGCAACTTACCTAATGAACTAAATTACGTAAAGTCGTGCCAAGCAAATATTAAAATGTCAACGGAAATAGAATCATCCATTGTGATGAACTCTACACGAACGTAAATTCCCCTAGCATTTTAAAGGGTAATAATACAACCATCTGAATGTTGATCACTAGAAATAAAGAGCACTGTACTTCGTTTGCATGTCATGTAACCACATCAATTAAAGTGAAAAGAACAGAAAGGAAGCGTACCTTAGATTCGGCCATATCGCGTGATCTGCTTGAATTATCGTGCCTTTATTGATCTGTTAAGGCTACCACCAAAATTATTTTATTCCATTATCTTTAACAATAGCATGCAAGACTGTGCGGTTGCCAAGGTAACTAAATAAACAATTATCGAACCAGTTTCATGTGTCATGAATTTGACGAAGTCACGTAACACCACAACATTTGAATTTTTAAGCAATCGGCGAAATGAAACAGTTTAGTTGATTTTCAAACCTTAATTTCGAAACCCCCCCTTGATTCTATTAAGGGCTAAAAATTCCATTACATTGTAATAGTATATTTAATCATAGCACTTTTGTACTCAAGCCTTACTTTGGCCTTAACTAAAAGAAATATTTGTATGCTCAAATGGGAAAAAGACTAAGCAACATCTCTTGAAAATAATATATCTTATTTCAGGAGATTTGGAGAAAACTTATTTGTGCGTGAAATCTATAGACTAACAGAGGGCCAGGTAATTTATTGGTCCTTGGTTTGGATCTTTGAATCTTGGTTGTAGATATATCTTTATCAAACTAAAGTTCGTTAATTTTTGTGACTATTCTACGCAGTCTTCTTAGCGCAGGTCTTTGTGCTGCAGTTCATTGACCTACAAAGAACATTATCCATTATAATATAATGGATAATATGATGTATTATATGCTATCGTTCATCAAGCCAATGCTACAAATGCATATCTATCAATATAGTACCTATAATATTTACAAATGATGCATTGCATTTAATTTCTCAAGAGTAACATACCTGTGGCAATGTTCAAATAAGACTTCAATTTAATTTCTATAAGTGACCATTTAATATTAAACACGCTACTTTAAAACTCTGCTCTCTCTGTATCTGAGTTATCTAGGGGTTTTAGAAGAATTTTAATTCCCATAAGTTTTTTTATTATTCAAGTTAACCGCAACTGTATAGGCGTGATGCTCTTTAAGTTTTACGATTCTTTTAAACTATAAATATTAATTTAACATAACTTAGTTGAGACAGTAAAAACTGGAAATGTACGTAAAACCATCGGCGACCAGTATGCTTGTATTAATAAAATCCTTTCATTTACAGGTTCGAGTTTATTATTTTATTATATTTACAGAAATAATCAGTGAATGAGTTAGTGAGTCGGTTCTCTGTCATCACACAGATCCCTGAATTAAGCTAGAGTTACTTTGTAAGGAACGCATTCTCAATATTTTATAATGTCGGTCTCTATTGAACGTGAACCATAAAACTTTTTAACTTTTTTCGGACGTTTGGAGAATTATTATAATGCCATTGTATACAAGAGAAAATTTTACAACAATTTTTTAATCTATGTATATTATAGTTCGATTATTATATTATGAAACTTTGATATGAATTTATTCATTTATTACATAGTAATCCGCCCCCGCATCGCTGTAAAATCATCACCTTCTTTAAAAATAGCTCCCGCCTTGTTTTAATAACGGTCTTCTCTAGTTGTGTTAATTAGAAACATATTAATATATAATGATAGCTGCAGCAAGGCAGTCAAAATTTTATTTACTGCCCTCTTAATAGAATTAGAACAATTTTTGAACTTATTTTTATGATTTTTTTCAATGTGCAGAAAATAGATAGAAGATAGCTCGTAGTTAATCCCTTAGAAATTAAAATACGTTTAATTTTTATTTAAAAGCTTGTTAATTTATAAAACATTTAATAGTGATTTATTTTTTTCTCGTCTTAATTAACATTTATTTGAATTTAGTGTATATCTAATAAGTAATAATAAAATTTTCTTTGCGTATCATTCAAGAATTTTGTTGATGAGAGACACTGCTGCAAATACTGATACTGCAAATTATGATTTTAAAAATGTCACTCATTGAACATACATATTCTTCTTACCATGATGATTCTCTGTTTCGGGTCAAAACAAGTTTTGATGATGGTGTATATTTACTTTTATCCAAGCGAGGTGCTATCCACGTTTAAAGATATACAATAAGCTCGCATATTATTATTATATATTGCAAAGTAGGTTACTAATGTTTTGTCAAAACTAATAATAGTAAACAGATGTAATATCAACTCTCATGACTCTCATGTTATTATTATCTTAACAAAACTAAAATCACCTCAATGTCCATGATATAAAGACAAGGTTTAGTTCTTCAGACTCAACAGCGAGCCATTAGTGTGACTGGCCTTTCCTCCAACAGTTTTTTTCGGACACTAACCTCTTCTGGTTGGCTGTGTCACAGTTCGTCTCTGGGAACTTGCCAGACTTTCGACAATGCGTGTCTTAAAATAGCTCTAACATACAAAGTTTAACATCACATTTTTTATCTCATCGCCGAACTCTGAACTTGAATGTTACTTTCTGTCCTATACTTCGGTTCCTATATCTGACAACAACTATCATTAAACATTGATACAGAAAGTGTATCAAATATCATGCTTATTTATTTTATTGCGGTAGGCGTTTGCACTTTCACAGGTGAGTTGTCTATGTCACTCACGGTGCTCGAACGAAAGACAGGATCAAAAATAAAACAATGTATCGGAGCAATGGTGTTTTTCTTTTCAACTCTGGTACACGGAATAGTTTGCATAAATATTTTAACAGATCAGCCAATATATGCTGAAACGATAGCTAAAACTTTTCCTAAGGAATAATAATAAAATGTAAATGTTATTAAAGAAGGATATAATAATAGAAATAGGCTTAAAACATTTTAAATGTTTAAAATCTTTTAACATACATAACATCAATAAGTACGACATATTGCAAAAAGATTGGAATAAACATAGCAAAATTCACTCGCATACAATGAAAAAACTGATTCACTTTGATCGTGTCGAGACGAGACTTGGGATACGCAGGAATATTTTTGGAATAATATTGGGCCGCAATAAGTTGTTTACACTACCAGCTCAATTCGTGTTCGTAGTATTAATATTTCTTCAAATATAATCAGCATTACTTCCGTAATCTACCTGGTCCCTAAATTATATCTGATGATTATTATCATCAATGTAAGCACATGACGCATTTAATTATTGTACCGACACAACATTAACTTGAACCGTCTTTAAATATAACAATATTTTAGTGAATTACCATTTACTAAAATAGAAGATATTTAACACTAAAACATTTTTAACTTCTGCTTTCACACACGAAATATACAACACATTACGTAATTGTCCAGACATAAATACTCATAGAATTTGAAAACGAGTATTGGTTTTTCGCCGTAAACGCATTATCCTGACGTACCTTTTAGTTTTTGAATTTTGTGCTTAACATATTAAGTATATCGTAACTCTGTTAATCGATATGCTTAATTCTCTATTGTTTTAAATTACGAAATTTGGTAAGAGGTAATTGTATCGTAAACAATATAACATTCTTCGATATTCCCACGTCGTCTCTTCGTTTAGGTTTAGTGAAATCAGTTCAAACGAAAAGAACAGGAAATGCCTCATTACCGATTGCGCATAGAGTGAAGACCTGGCACGTCAACTTACTCAGTTTCCACTCCATTTTATCCAGCACGTATTTATGCTATTTGATGGCACCTACTGTCTTTTTTCAACTCTATGCTCTCCGCTCACTGAATATTGGACGTGATAATTATTGCTATTGTACTATTATTGAAAAAGATTATTATATTTCTGGAACTAATTTAGTTTTTACTGATGTAAGTTGTAACATTTTTTTAATATTTTATGTATATTTGTACTTTAAGAGAAAACATTCCATGAAAAAATATTAGAAGCTGCATATACGGTCTCATAAATGGATACACAAGTAAAGAAAAATCTGGATCAATTACGGAATGAATCAGATTACAACTTAAAAGTTTGACTAGAATCAGAATATAATTCCTTAAATAATGCTTAACGGCTAACGGCAGCGAATTATAAGTAACAATCGTGTATAATAAACACAGCACATTATAATATTGCAAAAAAGGCCACCTTTATTAAAACAATAAGTTCTATGTAGCTTTATAATATATTGGTATTTCGTGTAACACATTACAAGCGTGTTATGAAATTGTTGCCATAAAGATTATATTTGACGCTTATAAGATTAACAATGCATAAAATATAAATTTAGATAATTGTATACAGATTGATATTTTTAAAGTTTAAGGAAACGATTTCGGTGAGGAAACATGCGGTTGAAATAGATTAAAATTTATTGACACGCAAAAATGTTGTTTTAACATACAATATGGAAGACTTTAAAATATTGTTACAGCTATTGGTCGATTGAGCACTGTTCAGCATAGAATTGAGGAAGTATTCATGAGACCATTTCAGCTGTCTGAGAACAGGTCCTCTGAGCCGTCATCGGCCAATGATTGTGGGCTCGTCGGCCATCCCCAGCTCTTCAGTCGCTGCCTTATCACCTTTTCTTTTACGTGAGTACCAAAGGAAGGATCCCGCAGCGAAAAGGTTGACAAGAACCACAAACCACGCCAGAAAGAAACTAATATGGTACCTGTGAATAAAGTAAGAATGTTTGCACAAGTTTTGTATGCAAGTTATGTAAATTAAATATTTTAATGTAACGATTAAAATGGACTTAGTTTTATAAACAATATTTTTTTTATATAAATGACGTTTTAGATTCAATTTAATTTAATGACTTTGAATACCAATCACAATGCTTTAAATAGTAACTGTTAGTACTTGAAGTAACTATTACAATTTACAACGAACTCAATGTCTTTTATGTGTCTATAAAAGGCCCATGTGTATTTTAGATTTTTTTAGCCCATTATGAGTATTTGAATCTGGCGTAACTGTTATGTAATACTAGAAGTAGAAACGGTCATAGCCTGACGACCTACATCGATCGTAAGTGATGAAGCTAAGAAAATGGGAGTTCGGTTCGGAGTCAGATGGGTTAAAGCTAGTAGCAAATTTTCATTATTTCTTGAGTGCATTTGTGCTTTAGAGGGACATTAGGCCGTCAGTTCCGATGTATGTCGTTACGTAATAGTCGTTAAGTGATTTCGGAGCCTTTCGGAAGACATAAGAACATCGGATTGGCTTGGCTATAACTTCTTTACGAATTCGCACAGTTTGAGCATGATGGGGGACTCTCAACCTGCTCAATTACAATTAAAGACCCTTGCCCTTTAGTGGTTAACTATATTTTTGTTATATAAAGTAATAGAAACGAAGTAAGTATAATATGATATTTGGGAAAACTCACGAGTGGTATGCACGTTCGGGATAAACATATTTCAAATTCTTCTTCATGTGGTCTACTGAAGACATCGTTACTTGAACCACCACAAACGTACAAGAGGCTGTTAAAGAGAAACATCAAATTGTAAGTTTTATTAATTCTCTGTCAATATTTAACAGAAAGTAATTTAAATTAAATTTAACGTTGGAAATTTAAACATGATTTGTAAAAATTGGTGTATAAATCATTATTGTTAAAAGAATACTTAAAATGTTGACATATATTTGAAGTGGAAATTAGACAAAGCAAATCAGCTCAGAATTTCAAATATTTATTTCAAAATGAATCTTAGTGATCTAATCAACTCATATGTTAGAAACAACACCAATTAATATTTTCCCATACTAGATTACTGATATAAAGATATTAAGTAAATTAAAAAAAAATATGATTTTGCAATCTCGTTCTAACATCAAATACTTACTGCTTATGAAGTGAATGCCTGCAGCAAGGCGTTTAAACATATACCTAGGATTACGGAAAGTATAAGTAGAGAACCCACAGCCCATCGCCATTACGAAGAGACTGATGATGCCGAATGAGACCATCGTTCGCACGTAATCTGAAAATAAATTCATCTTTTACTGTCTAAAGAATTTTAAAGTAACAAGTAGTTCACTTCTGAAATTATTTATTTGTGATGTGACCAAAGCTAAAAAAAGATGACCAAGGCAATATAAAAATGTTTCGTATAAATTGCATTAAATGTTAGTGTTTATAATATTGAATTATACAGCAAATGCAATTTCAATGATTCAATTAATAATCGTAAATATTTTTGCCTTTACAATATTGTAAATGTTTAATATACAGTACATGTTCTAATAATCTATCTTACTTGCTATATCGATGTCGTACGCTGGATCTATAGACTTCCCGTTTTTCATTGTTGGTTGTTCTAAGTAGTTAGTGCAATCTGAAACAATAAAAAATAATTACTCAGTTAAATTTATTTTATTTATTACTAGTAAACCGCTTAACGCTAAAAAAAAATTGCATCGTTAATTTTGAAAATAAGTGTCGCCAAAAAATACGGCAATCATCCAAATAAAAGTCAAATAAATTACATTATGACATTAATTTACTTTCGCAAACATATCCTCCTAAAATTACTCGTATTTATATTAAGGCAGAATTTAAAGCAGGTAACTAAATTAGCCTATTTGCATATTTTCTAATCTGTGGTTTCAATCAAAATCATTGAATAAGTCTATTCTGTAACATTCCAATGATACTCTTATCTATCTTCTCGCTCACAACTTGCCAGATCTAATTTGTCTTCGCGTCTTGTTGTCTAACATGACACTTATTTATTACTAGTACAGTAACGCGTTTGTGTGATTCTGCAGTACTATTTTGTAAGATTCATTTTACACTTTGAAAATTAAAGCCGCGTATTTCGTGTTGCAGTTTTAAATTAGAATAGTTAAAGACGATTGACATCTTCGTGCATCCATATATATTCAAACCACAGAATCCTACATATTTTCGGATTTTGTCATGTTTGTTTTATCATGTTATAAACACAATGGGGGGAAGGCTGCGCCAGGAGCAGAATAAAGGAACTTGTTTGAAGCAATCTTATTTTTCAGTTAGAACCAGACTCACAGTCAGTTGTAAATAAGGTTATATACCTTAATTCGGGGTTCGATTACCGATCAGGGCAGATATTTGTGTGACAGATGAATGTTTGATGTCGGGTCAAGGCTTTTTGGGATGTCATGTTTGTGTACGTCCACGCTACCCACAACACAGGGAATATTGGTGCGGGGGTGAGTGTGAGTATTTTTTTTAAATTAATTAAGATCTAGACATTCTAGAGTATCTTATGCATTGTTTTATAAGATAAAAATTATTTTAGTATTTTAGATTGGTGAAGTACACTCAAACAGACGCAATAAATGCGTTGAAAACACACTGACATATAATTTACAAATAATAATAAGTACAATATGAAACTAATGCATTCAAACAAACGGATGTTAATCGAGAGTATACTTAACATTCGATTTGGTACTTTGACGAGCATTAACTGAGTTTCTTCTTTTCAAGATATTGCATTGTGTTAGATTAGGTTATTCATCATTACGTTTTCTCCATAATATACCTACGTACTTATATCTTGTTCACTATCTAATAAAAAAATTGATAACTGTTTGTTTACCAATATTGTATAAGCTCTTAGAACTTAGAGAAGAACATATTTGCTATTGTCAATATGCGCCGTTAAAAACATGAAAGTGTGAAACTACTTCTGTACTTGAATTGCTCTCGCGAATGATATACAGTGAAAAAATTTTATGAGTGCTTTAAATAATGTTATCAAAATAAACGAGTTCATTTTATAGATTCTCGAAATCTCGGCTGAAGATTAATTATATTATAGTATTTATTTACTATATTACGAGTAAAAGTTTAAATTTTCGCGTTTAATCATTGCCAAGGTTGAAGAAGTTACTGATTCACGCGGCATTATATTGGCATTATATATGGCAGGGAGGGCTGACGTCCCCGAGGCTGTTTAATATATATGTCACCAAGCTGATAGAAGAGCTTAGCGGAGCTCGTGTCGGATGCTCGGTTGATGGGGTGGTGATAAACAACATCAGCTATGCGGATGACGTGGTCCTGCTTAGTCCCTCGGTTGGTGGTCTTCGCAAACTGATTAAAATCTGCGAGGAGTATACGAAGAAAAATGGACTCAGCTACAACGCTAAAAAGAGCGAGGTCCTTGTCTTTAGAGGAAAAAACAAACGCTCCAACTATAAACCATTATTTCAGCTTTGTGGAGTTCCTCTGAGGCAGGTAGCTGAGTTCAAATACTTGGGACATATAGTTAACGAGGACGGCAGGGTTGTGGAGCGAGAGCGGAGAGCAATGTCGGTCCGGGGCAATATGTTGGCCCGCCGATTTGCACGTTGTAATGAGCAGGTAAAACTAAGCCTATTTAGAGCGTATTGCCAGATGTTCTACACGTGCAGTCTGTGGGCGGACTATACGAAGCGAGCCTTCAGAGTTCTGCGTGTACAGTACAACAATGTGTTCAGGGCGGTGCTGGGAAAGCCGCGTTATTGCACTGCTTCTGCTATGTTTGCGGAGGCGCGGGTGGATGACTCCTACGCGATCATACGCAAGCGTGTAGCTTCTGCAATGAACCGGCTTGTTACTAGCTCCAGTATCCTCCTCGGCACATTGGCGTGCAAACCCGACAGCCCTCTCTGGAGGACCTGGGACGGTGTACACACGCGGACCAATAGGTGTGTGTGTGCGTAGTGAATGTTCCAACCCGTTTAAGGTAGTTAAATTATTTAATTTTTAATTTATTAGATATTTAATTTATTCAATTTAGTTAATGTAATTTTAATGTATGACTTGTTAATTTTTAAAATTTTCTTTATGAATTTATTGATTTTGATTTTATTTTATTTATTATTTATTTTGTATCATTATTGGGTTAAAATATATAATAATTTGATTTGTTATTTTTTAAGGACATTGTATGTGTAATTGTAATTTAGCTATTTTATTGTAATTTTAATTTATTAATTTATTATATATTGTATATGATCCTCAGTTGGTCGACTTAAAGAATTATTATGATTATTATTATATTAATTTAATTGTTGGGTTTAATTTTATGTCACTTTTATTTTGTGACGTATTTGGATACTGTTTCCAAGGATTCTTGTTAGCTAATCGTATCTACAATACAGATGCCGATATAAATTTTTATTTATAGTGAAGTGCCTGCGGAACTTGTCGGTCTTGGGTTCGATTGCCGGTCAGGGCAGTTATCATCTAACAGAAAAATGTTTATTCTCAGGTCCTGCAAGTTCGTTTTGTCAGTGTGTGGCATCTGTTTCAGATCTTGAAATTTAATTTATTAAATGTTTATTATTTTAAGTTGATGAAAAGTATTTTTCTGATTTAGTACATTTATTTCACTATACTGGATATTACATAGCCAATTACGACCAGCTGAGATTATTTCAAACACTGACTAATCACAAAAAAATATTTTTTATTATAAAATATACATATAATATGAGCAAGCGTTCATGTAAAAATACTCAACTTCTGTTTTATTTTTTAATATAATGCTTACCACGAAGTTTTAGAAAATTTCCACTATGACAGTTATCTTCTAAGTATTTAAAAAATAACAGCTTATTAATTTAAAGCTATTTTCCGTTATTTTTTAATTATTTAATACGCAAAGACAAGCAAAACGTACGGAACAAAACGAAATTGGATTTTTCAACTCTTACTGTCCACATGATGTCCGCACCAGGACAAATGACATCCGTTTCAGAGTACAGTTATGAAGAACTAAAAGTTAATTAGTTTATACTACTACAAGTTTTCATAGCGTTCGCTTCAAAATTGGCGGACTTTTATCCAAGCTTTTAACTCCTTTTTAACTCTCATAGGGGTGAAATATAAAAAAAATTCTTCCTTAGTTGGAGCCTACGTCACAAAATGAAGCCAATGTCCTAAGCTATTCTATTTCAGTAGTTGAGGTTCTACGATGTCGAATCAGTCGCTCAGAATATATCTCTTTATATAACAGCTACAGCGGCCCGTCCCGATTTTGTTCGCGTTCAACAATTAATTATAATAAACATACACTTGATATATATTCTTCATCCATCCGAAATAAAGTACCTTTCCAATGGTAAAATAATTTTTCAAATAGGCTCCATGCTTGCGGAGGTTACGTTCAGCATAAACAAAATCACAAAATTCGCACTCTCTCTTTATAATACCACTATAGATTAGGCCCGCTTCGACTTGGTTCGTTTTGAACAATTATTTATATAAACATATAGGTACATTATATAGAGCCTATGTCAAATAAATCAAATAAGTGATACTTTGATACAGGTACTACATATATTATACAATATATGTATTACAGTTAACCGTATGAAAATAAAATGTATATTTATGCCAGCTTTAGTAAATAATAGTATAACAAAGTGATAATACATTAAGTTTGATAACGTCGATAAATTAGATACCTATCAATAAAACGCGGATCGTTCGGCACACGCCCTAATATTATTTACTGGCTGTTTATTGCAATATGTTACGATCTCATAAATTCCAGGCTTTGAGAATCATTTCACACGCACCCAAATTGGCCCTAATCATGATACAATAACGGATTTTTATGTCTCGTAAAGATAATGGTTAGATTGGTTTACTTATCTATAATGCAAAAGTGATATAAAGAGGTATTCATAAGAGTGGAATCGAAGTTTTACAGCATAGAAATACTTTAAGCTACTGTATATGGGAAATAAAATTAGATGTAAACGTGAAGGAACTTAAACTTCAATATTAAAAGTTCTTGAGCTGAACTTTGAAACATTCCAGTCCTAAAGATATTAAAATTAGGCATAATGTTCTTGTTTCATTTGTCCAAAAACAGTAAAATTAAAAGTAAACAAGAAACTTGAAAGTTGTTAAACGAATTTTTGAAATATTAAATTAATAAATGTATTTAAATTATAGATGAATGATTTTATTCCAATTGTTAAAATAAAAGTAAAATTAAAATAAATAAAAAACGTGACCGTTGTTGTGCAAATGTTGGAAATATTCAATAATTAAATGTATTTAAATTATGCATGAAAAATCTTATTTAATTAATTGTAATAAAATTGAAAGTAAACAAGAAAGATCATTGAATGCAAAAGTATTTTGCTAAATAAGATACGTAAGAGAAAATTACAGTCTATAGAGTAACTTCGTCATCATGTGAAGATTATTTAAAAGAAAATAAATTATATTTGCCTGTTAAAAGAACATTTCAGAATCTTTTAAAATATTGCATATTAACGAGGGATAAAGTTCAATTTGGTTTGACAAAACGGTAACCAATTAAATAGCGGAAATTTAGACCAGCCCAAGACGTCAGGCTTCACAATTGAGCTTTGTTTATATATGCCAAATATGCTAAAGATATCCTATTCTCTGTAGAAATTGGTTTATCTCAGCCTACAGGGCTACGAAGGTTGCGAAGTATATTTACGGTTATGTCTCCGGAGAAACGTTTTATGTCAACTGAAGTCAGGACCGTAAACAAACTCAAATTAAATCGTCAAACTGAAGCGCTCGGAGACAAAATTGTTTCTGTATCGAAAATGAAGACATCGTTTTCATTTTGAGTGCCAATTTATTCTCCTTGTCTCTTATTATATAACATCTCTTATGTACCACTGTACACTTATGTGTAGAATTGAATACAACATATACTGTTTTTTTAGCATTCGAATATAATATGGTACACTAAAGTGTTGTCTACAGTTTTGGATTAATATATAGTTGATAGTATCAGGCGTTACTTTGCGGAAATTCATTGTTATTAAATTAGTATTAATTTACTTTGCAACAATCCGCAAGCACAATATATGATGGTATATACTTCTATACATGCATGAAACCTCCCTCCAGAAGCATGTATAGATTTAATTGGATTTATATGTTTTTGCTGTCATTTTTCTAAAAGTTGGCTTTATTCATGAGCGACCCTCTTCAAGGCAGGAGTCTCCCCGTAATTGAGAAAGCCTTGCGGATTGATTCCCGTAGTTATCAATACAAGTGCCGAACTTCAAATATTAATTGATTTAACAACTGTCACCTAACAAAATTGCGTTGAGAAAAATGTGTCCAACCTTTTTATACCCGTTTTCATACTTGATGTTCTATTATTCCATTATGTTATTTTTATGCAATAAAATTGATTTGTCGTAAGTTTCAAAATGATTTTATGATCCTAATTTTAGAGACGGAAGGAATGAAAATTAAATTAATTAACTCTAATAACTGTGGTAACTAGGAACGTTGCAAGTATCGCGTTACCTTACTTTATTATTAAAGACAGTTCAAATTTCATGTCAAAGTCTTGTGGGTAAGTAAAATCTCAGCGGAAAACTGAAATAATTTTACCTTGCTCCGCATAAATGTTATATTTTTAATAATTATCAAAAAACTGATGGGCTGGACAGTTTTTTTTTTTTCAAAAATTGAGAAGCTTTATGTAAAATATAATTGAAACCAAATCTATAATACACTACTCCTAAACCGTTTATAAATAGCACCTGCATTGTTTTAGGCATGGGATTTTTTTAGTTCTATTCATGAGAAAGATATTCCATCCATCCATCCATCCATCAGCCTTTGGAGGTCCACTGCTGGACATAGGCCTCCCCTAACTTGCGCCACTCTGACCGGTCCTGTGCCTTCTGAATCCAGCGGATGCCCGCTATCTTCTTCAGGTCGTCAGTCCACCTAGTCGGGGGGCGTCCTATGCTCCTTTTTCCGAGACGTGGGCGCCATTCGAGGACCTTTCTTCCCCAACGGTTATCGGTTCCTCGAACTATGTGCCCAGCTCATTGCCACTTCAGCCGGCTAATTCTCTGAGCTATGTCGGTCACCCTCGTTCGTCTACGGATTTCATCGTTTCTTATTCGATCGCGTAGAGAAATACCGAGCATAGCTCGTTCCATAGCCCGCTGGGCGACTCTGAGCTTATGCATTAGGCCAATAGTGAAGCACCACGTCTCGGATCCATATGTTATCACTGGCAACACACACTGCTCGAACACCTTCGACTTCAGGCACTGAGGTAACTTTTTGGACGACAAGATATGACGTAGTTTCCCGAACGCAGCCATTTCTTAAAGAATAGCGTCACCACACCTCTGCCCCACGCTTCCGGGGTAGTTCTAGTATTAATGACCGAATCGAACAGTTTTTGGAGCGCCACTAAAAGGGGTTTCCCTCCAGCTCTTAGCAGCTCGGTTGTGATTCCGTCATCTCCCGGTGCCTTGTTGTTTTTAAGCTGTTTGAGAGCTTCTCCAATCTCATACAGGCTGACGTCCGGGATATCCTCTGTGTAGTGTCGGGTCAGTTTAGCTCGCTTGTCGCTCTCCTCGCGGGGAGGTGGAGCTTGAGAGGAGGCATACAACCGTCCGTAATATCTCTCAATCTCTCTCAGAACTTCCGGTTTCGACGAAACCATAGTGCCGGATTCGGTCTTCAACCTCGTAAGCTGACTTTGCCCAATAGACAGATCCCTGGCGGACACTTTGGAGCCCTGGTTTCGCTCAATTGTGATTTTTACACGATTGGCGTTGTGTTTTCGTAAATCGCGTCGCCTGCACTTGGAGATCTGTTCATTGAGCCGTCGGTATTCCCTCATAGAGGTTGAAGACTGCACACCTAGTTCTCGTCGATCCCTCATAAGACCAAGAGTTTGTTCTGAGAGAACCCGAGATCTACCACTAGGGTGGGTCTTGAAGTACTTCGACCCTACCTCGTGGACTGTTGTTACCATCCTGGTGTTAAACTCGTCCACTGACATGCACGGTTCTAGGCACGCAAAAGGGTTTTGCAGCTCAAGTTGAAAGTTATCGGATCCCTGGATTTGGACAGATGTTGGGCGAAGCGTAGACTTCATAAGGCGTGACCGTTCCAGCTTCAGGTCGATATTTAATGTGCCTCTTACAAGACGGTGATCGCTTCCGGTTTTGAACCTGCTGATCACAGAGACATCATTAAATATGTGCCGTTTGTCTGCCAGAATGAAGTCTATCTCGCTTTTTGTGGAACCATCAGGACTTATCCAAGTCCACTTGCGTTGTGGCTTCTTTCTGAAGAAGGAGTTCATCATAAAGAGATCTTCCTTCTCCAAAAAGTTTGCCAGCAAGTGTCCTCGGTGGTTCCGTTGTCCAATTCCGTAGGGACCCACTTTCATCTCGGTGCCACTTTGCGTGCCCAGTCTCGCGTTGAAGTCCCCCATTACAACATTGAAATGAGCTTTAGAGGTATGCATGGCTCTGCTTATATCCTCATACATAACCTCAACCTCATCGTCGGGATGTCGGGCGCATATACCTGTACAACCTTCAACGAATACCGTTTGGATATTCTGAGTGTAAGGTATGCTACCCTTGCCGATACGGTCCCAACTTGCACAATGTTGTTGACGAGGGATCTGTGAACGAGAAACCCGACACCACCTTGAGACAGGTGTTCGCCCTCCCGGTGATAGAACAAGCTTCCGGATTTGAGTATTATCGTGTCCTCCCCTGGTCTTCGGACTTCAGATAAACCCACAATACTCCAGTTTAACTTGTCTATCTCTTCTTCCAACTCTTGTACCTTGTCGTCGGTCCTCAGTGTCCTGGTGTTATATGTTGCCAGGTGCAGAAGTCGTCGTTTGGAATGGTAGCCCGATCTCTGCCGGCGATTCTTAGCACCCCCTGCTCCGCCGTTACCATAGTCGCTACCCTAACTAGGAATAGCGGGGCTGCCGGGGACTGGGGGCCGAGGCTTAATTGTGACTTACATGCGGGGGTTTAGCCGGTAGTCACCACGCTTGGCTAGTGCGTGTTGGTGACCGCAGGTGACCTGACCGGTATTCGTCACATGAAGATGCTGCTGCCCATCTTCTGGACTTGTCCTATTAGTCGCCTTTTGCGACATCCCAGGAAGAACGGGAGTGGCGCTATTCTACAAAGTGAACCCGGACACCACACGGAGAAAGATATTAATTAATTATAATTACTACAGAAGCCAGTCAAATTTTTATGCATTGCTTTCTTAAAAGGATGTGCATATTTAATTTATTTCCTATGCCGCGGGAGCAAATCCATTTCCTGAGATATAAGTATCCTAAATTAAAATTCAGAATCATTTAATTATTTAAGTATTCTGTAAATTCAGTTATGCAATTCATTTTTTGCTTCTACTAACGTTTCGAAAAGATTATAACCCACCAGCGGCCAGCCCCGGCTTCACACGGGTGTACTTTATCAATAGTTCCCGCAGCGTATGCGATTAAAGAAATTTTTAAGCAAACTTTTTTACACCTTGGTTCACGTTACTGAAGTTTTAACAAGGATACCTTGCTTATTCTAGTAATAAATATAGCCTATGTTACTCAGGGCTAATGTAGCATTCTGATGGTGAAAGAATTTTTAAAATCGGCTCAGTAGTTTTTGAGTTTATTCGTTACAAACATACAAAAATACAAAGCTTTCATCTTTATAACATTAGTATAGATAATATAAGTAATAATAGGTTATAATATGTAAAGTATCATCCAAATCAGGTTAGTGGTTTCAGTGTGATACGTGGTCAGTCAGACAGACAGAAAAAAAAAGATGATTTGACCTATATATTGATAACAAAACTTTACATTAAAATATCCATAATATATCTAATGTCATGTAACATATTTAATTTTATAATAATTATAGATCATGTAACAACATTTACAATAAAATATGTTTATTAATACGAAATAATGATCACTGTCGTAGGCGGTTATTTATAGCATGAGGTAAATGAAAACACGGGTTCCATTAAAACACAAATTAAATGCTCAATGGTAAATGTGATGTTGCGTCTAAAACTTGTGTCTAAACCAGTTAATTGGTTCTCCAGGGTTGCAACTGAAGCGCGGTCGTTATAAATCATTTTCAGTACATTTTCAGAAGTATTGCAGCGTTTCAACGTAAAAAGCTCTGCCCTGCCATGTATGAGTACTGTTTGGGTTAAGCTGTAAACTATAGAGCTCAGTGACCTCCAAAATAGGGTTGTAGAGCCAGAGCTATTTTTACTATCCAGAGAAATCTTCAGAAGATACTCTTTTTATGGCTTATAAAAAGATATTCTGTAGAAAGGTGGGATTTCTACTTACGTAACCCCCTTACATCAAACTGACGCAAATCGATGACGATCCAATATCACATGCGAAGGCACCGGTATGTTTCGTGCGAAGGAATAATGGGCAAGCCAATCGCTAAAAAGACCTTTTAATTTGCTACTCCTGCACACCAAGCAGCTAGAAGTAGCAGATTTTTTGATTAAATTTCGCCGGACCCTAACCTAAATTTGATGTAGTCACATAAGGAAGATACATTCAAAAATTATATTTTAAATAGATTTTAATTATATTTAAGTTTCTTTAATGAAAAAAAAATACTTTTTACTTACTATCAAACAGAGTATTACGTAACATCAAACTGAAATTTGATTGTACCTAATCAAAATAACATCCAGTTCATATTTATTTTTAACGTTCAATCTTATCGTCGAATATTTATGACTATTGATTGACCTCAGCCCAAAATTCTTAGAAATAATCAGCACAAATTATTTTATTACCAGCAAATAAGAGCGTAATCTCTACGAACATACCTAATGTAATGCATCCATAAATTAAATATATTATGAATTTCTGTTTCCGCTTATCCGTAAATCTCTTTTTGAGATATATATATATAAAATTTTATTGTATATTAAACAGGTATAATAATTAATATGTTCTTAAATATTAAACTTATCAGCAGGGGAAAATAGGAAAAAAATATGCCCATAACGCCTTAGATGTTGCGTACGTCTATGGACGGCAGTGTCTATTCTTAATCATGACTAATCCCGTTTATCGTTTGATATAAAGATATTTGTTAGTTTTATTTTGGAAGAACGTATCTGAATTTTCTGTATCGCTTAAATAACCATTGAAGTTAGGTTCAATTGGATCATTAATCACGTTGAGAAACTTTACACTTCAGCAAACACAATTAAATCCCTACTCGATTCCCACGCAGCCCCTTTTGTCACGAACAGTTAGCCATTCCACTGATAGCGTTGACTTAGGATTAGTGGAGATCGGGTTCATTTAGCTCTAAGGTCATCGTACACTGAGTGAAATATAATATAACTAGATTTTTATAATGTCAGTATAAATTACATTCAAGTCAAGGTTAAGGGTACAGTAGTCGTTTAGCTTTTAAATTAAATGGTCTAGCAAACGTTGATGTGCAGTATGTTTAAATATTTTTGGATTATGAACATGGACTTTGTTAATGAAGTAGCTATAGTATCACATATCCGAACCTAATATACCACATATCCGACGACCCCATAGCCCAATTGATAGTGACCCTGCCTGCCAAGCGAGGGGTCCCGGGTTCGATTCCCGACCAGGGCAGACATTTATGTGACAGATAAATGATTATTCTCGCGTCAGGGGTGTTTGTGATGTCATATTTGTGTATGTCCATGCCATCCGAACGCAGGAAATCTTAGTGCGTGGGTGTGAGTGTGTATTACAAAAAAGTATATAGTTAGAACCCGTCGTTGCGATAAAATATATTGCAATTACTCAAAGTAAAGACCATGAGTATAAAAATTATAAATTAGAAAGCGCGTTTTTGGCTTGTCCTTCCTTCATGCCGTGATAGTGTAACAAATCTACGGATTATTTTGTTACTAGTATTTTACGAGCGATAAAATAGTTTTAGCTTTTCTTTGGTCTGTGCAACGCCGTGATTTCTATGAAATAGATTCATTTCTTCATGTAGAATAACTGGACAGACAGCAGTGTACAGATATAGATATTAAGGGTTTAAAATATAGATACAAATATAGATGTAAACTTGTACATATATCTCAGCCTCAGATTTAGAGACAGACAGAGACAGAATATTACCTATGACGGGTACTATATTAATAAAGCATCATTGTCTAAAAATATAATATAATATTCACACTGACATAACTCTAATATCACACTTTTGCTTACGATGTGGGAGTCTTCAAGAGGAGATTGAATAGGCTATTTATAAGTTAGTGTGTTCACCATCTTAGACTTCATCACCACTTATGGAGTGAAGGTGGGATTATTATCAAGCATTAACTTATTTTATGTAAGCAAAAAAACACAGCCTAATAATATAAAATCTTGTTGGATATTGTTTCGCTGCCCGACATATTATGTTGATCGTATCGGAGCTTGGTGTTCTTACATATTCATTCATTCATATTCGTTCATTGTTCTGAGTCATAATGTAGTGTCTTATATAGTAGCTTATGAACATGCGCCATTAAATAAACGTCATCGACAACATTCAAAAGCGTTTGATGTTATTTGAGACAAAATACTATTAAAATCTTAAATGCGCCCTTAAAGTCGTTCTGTTTATTAGCATGGATGAAAGCCAAATAGATATTACGATGATTTTATTCTATCTTCGTGGTAATACATCATAATAAACGTCGTTTATATTGTTATCTTCAAATGAATGAAGTAAAAAATCAACTGTCAGAGACTGTTTCAACTGATTCCTGCTACGTTGTTAAAATATAAAATAAATAAAAAAACCTATGTTCCGTGCCGAGAAAGCAATAATAACAATTACGTTATGCAAGTTGTTATTTTGGATCTGATACTATTTTAATTTTGAGTTGTAAGGAGTTCCACCCATCGCCGAGTCTAAGCCGACCTCCCCTGCTCGTGGTACATACACCCTGCTGAACAACGGAGGAGGCTATAACGAATGGTCTTTCCTGTTGTAGGTCATTAAGCTGTGTATCACCCACTTTAATCAAGTCGCTACTATCCTGCTTCTACAATCGACTGTGAAATGTAACACGTGTTTTGGTCGCCGTGTCGGAGAGCCAGTAATAATACGGATCCTCTGCTTCTTTTATGGTCGGCAGCACTTCAATGATACTTCTGGTGTTATTAAGCTCTATACGCGCCCATGAAAATATATATATATATATAGTTACATAATATAAATGTTTCAAAAATATCGACAAAATAATGCTTATACACATACATACACATGACCTCATTGATAACGAATAATAATAGTAATTACACTTCGATTTTTGAAACTCAAAACGAAGCTTTTTTCCGTCAATTCCAAATAAACGAATAGACGCAACAACCAAACAAAAATCAAAAAAATAAAATATCAATAAATCCATTATAACTTAAAAACTTCTCGGTTAATTCTAATAGGGGAATGGTGGTAGCCAGCCAGGTCAATAACCTTAATATCATGTACCGTTGGGATTAAACTAGGTGATACAGAGTCGAGGTATCTCCATTTTCTTTGTCGTCCGCCATCCTTCTGGCGCCATTGTCTCGCCTGTTGCTCAGCATTGTATACCTTAAATCTGTGAGCTATTCGAGGATAAATTAAAAAGGAAAATTTTCCATTTATGTATAATTCACTTGTAATATTGTAACATTACAATTGACTTTGAATACCTTTATAATCTCATCGCGTCGCGTACTCTCAGTAATAACTTATCTTAATGTCCTTGATTTTTTCCCTCCCGCGTCTAGATAATTGTCACGTCGTGCTTCGATGGAAAAATGTAAGCCGTATTACTGTGTTATTAAATGGAGAAAAAGTCTTATTGAGTTAAGTTTAGTTTTATTAGAGAGTTTTGTATAGTATAAATAATAAACAATATCTAGTTGTCATTACACTTACAATTATTTTTGGATTACTTTCATCCATGTTAGTTACATTAATGATATAGCTTATTCTTGATATTATCAATCATTTAATATCTTTATGATCTATGTATTATATATTGTGTGGAATCAGTACAGGTTTGCTCAGGTTTAAACTTATTTAAATGTCTAAATTATTTTGTATCACATAGTTATTAAAAGAAATAAATTTGCACGTCCAGAATGTTTAAATCGTGTACCTACTTATTTATTCTGTATCATTCGACCTTAGGTATCAAATTACAACAGCAATTAAAAAACAGTTAGACGCTGTTATGTATGATATTTTAGTGTGCTTTGTACCACGCATTTTAAATTGTTTTTAACGTTTGACCTTGGTGACATTATCCTTGGTAAACAGAGATTTTCAGTCTAAAATTAAAAATCAGTAAATAATTGAGATTATTTTAAATAAATAAATAAATCTGGTTTTATACATATTAATAGCAATTCGATCTCATGATTTTTAAATTTCATATACTAAGATACTTACCAATACTTTTATGTACCTCAGTATTTAGCTTTTACTGTCCTTAACGTTACTCATATTATAACCGAAGAAAATGAAACTTCTATTATCATTTGTTAACGGAATTATCTAACTATATGCATAGAGTTTGTTTCGATGTTTCATTTTTTACTAAAGTAATTTTAGTGTAATATTATTATATGTATTAATATTATTATATTACACTAAAATTACTTATTTAATTTAATTAAATTAGTGAATATATAATAATAGTAGAATTAAAAATTTACTGATACAGATATAGCTGTGTTATGCAATTTAAAGAAGATTTTACAGATTCGAGCACTGGAAAATAGTGGCTTGTAAGCGTAGGGAGGAATAAAAAAGATTCTCCGCTTCGCATGATGTTCTAAAACATGCCCGTTGAGACAGCTCTAGGAACAAGAACCAATGAATTCTTTGAAGGTAGTTTCGACTGATATTATCAAAGTTCCAAAAAAAGTGGAAATCAATCGGTGATATACCTTGAGAGGACAATGGCTGACGGATGGTTTCACGATCATTCGTTGTGTTGTAGGTACGTGGTCGAGCATTGTTTACAAGAAGCAATTGGCTACAATAATAGATCTGTCTCAGTTGTTTATATGCCGGATATTTTTGGAAGGATTCCTTGAGATTCGAAAAAGCTTTTCAATTATAATTACAAGTATTTTTGACATTTTTTCTGTCTCCGAGTGATGAAACTATAATCCGAAAACTGCCGAAGCAGTGAATCGCTTCACAAACGGCTATTATTACCAGTCATTTCTGTTTTCGTTAGGCTAACAGACTACGCTGTGGGATTTTGTTTATTTATTTATTAGATACGTTACGCTGCTATAGATTTAGGTCGGTGGTGACTTGAAAGAAGCAGAGTTGTATTTTTATCGGGGACTATAAATCGCATTGTGTGGGATGGACGGAACGAATTGTTTATTTTTTGAAGGTAGCCGGTTAGCCGTTGTTTCGAAGTTTGACCGTTGTGGCAATTTAATTTACACAATGAACAGTAAATTCATGTACGATATTCACTCATTGTATAACAGTATGCAATGTAGTCCTCAATTGTTCAATTAATAATAATAATTTGATAATTGTCGCCATAAATATTATACTTCTTAATCAATATTTTATAAGAGAAACGACTACAAAATAAAAGTATATTTTGTTAATAGCGTAAAAGAAACGATTCTTGTCATTAGTCTAACTTATACCTATAATATCTACCTAAAAAATGTATGTTTTGTTACAATATGTATTGTTTCAAAGGAATTTAATTGTTACAAAAATTATAAATAATTATTTCTTTGCTGATCGTTATTTTTTTAGTTTGAATGAATAGAAGTCTGTTACTGTAACACGTAGGCCATTATCGTTAGATATATGTATATATTTGCAAAACATTGCAAATATTTAAATTAACGATGTACCTCGAACCACGACGCTTCAAATTGTGCCAATGAATCGGGCTAATGTATGCACAGTGCAAATCTTTACAAAATAATACTTTCACTATTTTACTGTTACGTAAATTAATGAGGGGTAAAATTTTATGTGCGCATATTGGCGTTAAGTCAAAATCATTTACATATATCGAAGTTTTCCACATTATATACAAATTACAAACTACCAATATATGTGTGAATATATATGTATATATTAAGATCGGAGCATATTTTCTTATTGCTAAAGATACTTAAGAATTTTTTCATATAGCCCTTCTTACTTTCAAACTATTTCCACTATAATTCATATAGGTCAGGCACAAGGCCCTATGAGTGATTTTATTTCCGATTTAAGATTGCGCCTATATTACAGCGCGCAAGTAGGTAATATTAATATGAAAACACACATGGCATTGACAAAGTAAACACAATAATTATTACACGTCGTACCGCAAGCACGATGTATCTTCAAATATTGGATTTGATATCAATTCGCTCGGGGCAAACGTATATTAGTCCATGATAGAACTAATTAAAGAAACTTATATGTTAGAGTTAATATCAAAGATGATCTTATAATTGGTCACAATGTTTCTAGACTATTATCTCAAAAATACTTTTATATAATAATAAAAATTAATAATAAAAATCAGAAATTATTCAAGTTAAATTTGACAATATTACGGAGAATATTGAAACATCAGATATGCAAATTCCCTGATATTGGTCCAATAAGTCTTTCGTTCATTTGCATTTCGTCAATATGAAGTTTGTCTAATATGCAGTTGTCAAAAGTGATCGTCATTTGGTTTCAAACAGCTTTAGCAAGAGGGAAGAATGTGTTTGTTGATCTTTACTCGTTTTTCAGATTAGTACGCTAACAGCATATACAAAGTTTAAAAATGAAAATCAAAAAAAATTTATCAAACTTCAAAATATTTAATAAAATAACAATAATTTTCAAAAAAAAATATATACTTATTTAAAATACCCTAACTGTTTTGATTCCAGCAAATAAAAAAAGAATCTAACAAAAAATCAAAAGCTTCTCTGCCACGCGGCAGCCATGATAGTCAATCAGCGCTAGAAATTGAGTTGGAAATGAATTCGGGTCTTGGCATCAGAAAACAAACGTTATGTCCTCGGTCTTCGGGTTTTTTGCACCTGAACATAATGTAAATTTATTTCATTTCCCACGTAACGGTTCGGAATAGCGCGCGCGTGGTTGTTTTTCTCGTGAATCGTCGCAATCTAATAACGCATCTACATACATTGAGAATCGGGTAAAGCTATTTTATTTAGTGATAATAGGACATAATAAAGCTAAAATGCGACAATTAATCCTTAAGACTATAAATACAAAACGGCAGAATCCCGTATAGCTAAGGGATTGTATTAATCATACGCGATCGATTGAGTTAAACTAGGGGAAAAGTTTAATGAGCGTTAAAGAAATTTATTTATGACTTTAATCCGTGTTGATTGTGATTTTGTGTTCCCTGTAACCCAAAGTGAAGAAAAGTCGGAAACCAATAATACCTTTACAATTACTTTAACGAAGCTATAAATATCGCAGTGAAAAAATGTAACTCGATATTAATATTAAGCAACCGTTGCACGTCAAAATAAATAAGAAAGACATATGCCAGATTAATATTTCCTTCAACTGGTATCATCTAACATCTCTATATAACTGACAACATAATTTCGTGGAAACGTTTAAAAATATAAATTCTTATGAATTGTTTGTCCCCATAAAACATCACTACAAAATTTGTGTCACAAAGTATACACATTTAAATATTTTATCATTAATATTATTAATCATTTATCATTCTTGAAATAATACTCTATTTAGTACGGTATATTATTGTTTATATTTTTCTATATGACGACCACGTAGCGGTAGTGACCCTGTCTGCCAAGCCAGAGATCCCGGGATTGATTCCCGGCCGGAGCAGACATTTATGTGACAGATAAATGTTTGTTCTCGGATCATGGGTATTTGTTATGTAATATTTGTGTACGTCTATGCCACCCGCAACACAGGGAATCTTAGTGCGTAAGTGGGAGTGAGTAAACGTAAAAAAAATATATATTTTTTCTATAGTATAAGTAACACAATTTATCCCGTGTAACGTAATCATCAGATACAGTTAATCTATTTTCCAGCTACAACTACCTCATCTTTCGTCTCACCTATGAAAAATATTATTCAAATATATCACAAATAATAAATATTTTGAAAATGTATCATGACAACTAAATAAAACAGCTAATTTTATACCAAGATACAATATAAATCGTTGTTGCAACTGACCTCGTCATAATAATGTTACACAATAAGAACAAGTGATTACTTATAAGCAATCATTTACGTTGAAATAACGTCCGACTTTGTTTAGTTTCTACTTTTTCTTTCCACATGAGAAAATAGCATCGGGTAAACCAGCGGGGGCTAATGGAGTAGCAGACTGAGCTAAAACAGAAGGCTCAGAAAAAATAATAAACGGAGATTCAATCACGTACCTTCTACATTTAATGCGTTAGCAACGTTCTTGAGTTTTGTTTATAATCAGCGAGAATTTGTTGTTGAATAGACACAAAAATAGTTTTAATCGAAGGGATTACAACAGGTTTTCTCTGAATACGGTATTGATTACAACATAAACTTTGGAAACAGGTTTATTTAATAGTATTAACTGGTAACTACTAAAGCAGAAAATCGAACTATAATCCAATTGAGAGATTGATGCAATAACGTAAACATCGATTTATATCATTTGGAATGTAAAAGGGAACTTTTCAAAATAAATTCTATTTATTCAGTGCCATTTTTCTGTTGCCGTAAATATTCTGAAGGTTCTACAATCGATTCGTACTTGTCTCGCATGTCAATCATCATGGTACGGAATGAACCCTTATTATTAACACAGGAGACCTGAGCTCAATTGTAGGGTAATTATAGCATGTGAATGTAAATAAAAAATATTTAAGATCATATTATTATTATGACGTTCAAAATATAAACATTATACAATTAAAAAAAAGGATCCGGCAAACGAATCCAAACACTATTATGATGTCTTATTTTGTTTCTACTTACAAAGTAACTTTAAATTATTGATATTTATACTGCATAGAAAGCTGAACATATGGGTATACGTATGTAAGATATAAGTTAAAGATAACACCGTCTCTACAGGCTTAGTTTCTGTTCTGGTAACATTTATTCTTAAGCACACTACACTGCACCTATTTTTTCGTCTAAAGGAAATATAACTTTACAGTAGCACAGGAAGGGTTACACGTAATTCATAAACGGTTACATTACAATGAATTAACATTAAACGGTGATAAAACTAAACTGATTATGTTTTCAATTCGTAATTTATCACTTCTCCCAAATACCCCTAATTTTTATATTATTGCTAATATATAAATAAAGACACATATTGGTGTAGTTTTGAACAAAAACTTAAATTTTCGATTCCACATCAACACAATTTTAGGTAGAGTCCATAAACTTTTGCATATATTTTCACAATGGCATCCGTCCGCGACTACTGATGTCATGAAATAGTTTCACAAAGTTTTATGCGCGTCTACCATATTGCATTGCCCCGTGGGGGGGCGCAGCCAAGACATTCTTAACGCTACTCGAGCGAACACAAAGGACCATTCTCATAAACAGTTTATCTAAACTATTCTTTTTTCAACAGATAACCTTTTTAGTACAGCTAAAGTTTTAACTGTGCGTCTATTATTTATTTTCGCAATTACTCACTACACAAGTACCTAAGTACACAAGTCCGGTCATGTTTTGCGTGATATATATATATAATAATATTAGAGAAGATAATATTAGTCAACAATGGGGACAGTAAAAGGAATAGAGTAAGGTCACCAACTCGATGTATTACAAAAATGTGTTAAACCAACATGCACGTTTCCATCAGACTTTCACAGGATAAAAAGCTTGGAGAAAAATGGCACCTAAAACTGTCATCGATGATTACAACCCTTAGTCATAAGGAAACGACGATAAAGGTGCTCTTAGATACGCGTACATCTATGAATTGTAATACTCGATCTCCACTATCCCCATTTAGGTAATGAATGACCGTCCATCTTTTTATAATCATAAATCAACAAGTGGAAGATGGTGAACTTTATTAAATTGAATACGATTTAAAATATGATATCGTAAAGTGTTTTTGTTAATACGAAAAATATGGTCGAATGTTTCCTAAAATAGAAAATGCGACAGACAGGATAGGGCAGGATTCTGTCAGAGACAGATTCTAGCAGTTACTTAAGATACTGAAGTGTCAGTCACGTGCAGGTCACGTCTACAACAACGTCAAAGACTGTTGACAAGATAAAATAGTGGCTAACGGATAACTTTATTAGGAAACAATTAAATAACTGAAGCGTAAACACGGTTATCGTAGAATTAGAAGTTTTACAGGATTTAGAACTTAGATGTTTCGTATTCCTTGCCTAGTATATTTAAACTTTAGATTTTAATGTGTATGCAAGTATATTATTCGCACCATTTGAGTTCCGTTATTTTAAACAAGCGAGATGGTCTCATAGTCACATTAGATTTGGGATGGTGACAAAACAGTAAAATTTGCGAACAACATTTAAGTCAATTTAAAGCCAGCATGACGGCGCCTTGTAAAATATAGTAATTATTCGCTTTACGATCGTCAATGCAAGTCAATAAGTCGTTGGTCTAAATAAAAAAAAATTATCTACTAGATCCTTGGTACGTGAAATTTGGGCAAAATTTGGAAAAAAATGTTATAACTTACTTGTAATATATTCTCCAACCATTCCGGTGATATCACTTGGTCTCGGCGTCGTAGTCGTACCGGACACGTTGTGTGTGATTGCAGCTGGTTGAAACAGATATCGACATATCTCCCACACTCCAGAGTTGCTCCACAAGAAGTAAACGTTTTTCGAGGGTAGGTATATACCTGGAAAAACACGTCTTTTGTATTGACGGTATTTAAATCGATTTCGATTCTGAAACATAAAAACGTTTTGCAATTCTATTTTTTAAACAAAGAAAGATCGATTTTTTTGTCATGTGACTTGTTCTTTAATATGTTATTATATTATATATGCAACATTATTAGTATATCTTTAGGCGCTGATTTGCGCCTTTTCGACAAATATAGACATTCCAGTTTTGTTGGTTTGTGTACGGAATCGACTTTAAAAAAATACGTATTTGAATGGAAATTCTTACGACTTGCGGCACATTTATAAAAACAATAATTTTACATATTATTCAGTAAAGCGATCTTACATTTCAATAGTATTTTGCTCACAGATTAGTGACACTCATTGGCACTACGCCAAAATACTGTCAACTTAACTGACAACCACCACAAAGTGTTAAATTGGCAGTAATCTGTGGTACGGAGATAATTTATTGATTTTATTAATTTGTGTTTTATTTGTTTGATAACCTTTTTTCAAGCAAAATCATTAGGTCTGTGATCATCAAAGTCGTCTTTAAAATGGTGACACAAAAACAAAAATTGGAGATGTGGTAACATTGTGCGGAAGGCACGGAGGGTGGGAGATTCAATCTCAAATACGATTCTAATGTTTCAAATTTATATGTGTACAAGAAATTAATTAACACTTGAAACATGAACAAAAAGATAGCGAAAAAACTTGCATATCTTAGAATTCTTTATATTGTTCTCAAATCTTTATATTGTTGTTATTAAGATTTATTTATTTATAAATTCTGTACATTTTTATTACATATAAAATTTTATATTTGGGATTTAATATCTGGAGACATTATTTATTACTCAATCTATAATGATAATAAAGACGTAGTGAAATTGTTGAATAATGAAGAATGCTTAAAGCCTATTAGTCTGCTGAGTTAGTTTTAATTTTGATGCCGGTAGAACTATAGCGACAGATTGAAAACGAAGTAGTGTTTTTTTTTATTTTAAGCTTAGAAAGAAAGAAGCTTATTGCCTCTTAAATTGCAATATGCATAGAACAACAGATAAAATAAACGCAACCCTAAAACAACAAACCAGAATCAACTTCAGATAGATATTTAGAATCTGTTTAAAACCTAAACTTGTTTCTGCAGAGAATAACCGCTAATAACTCAGCACTTACTTTCACAGTCAATAAATATTATTGTAAATGGAACAGGATAATAAATGTTCAAAATCACATAATTATGTGTATGAAATTGGTAGAAGCAGCTAGCAGAGTGACAACATAATTAGCTGGAAAGCAACGATAATTTCGCGCAATCAGATTAGTGATGGGACAGCTCAGGACAGCTCAATATCCCCATCTGATGTGCATTAATAATTACGCTACGTTCATTTTCCAACGGCAAATTGAAAGTTAATTACTTTACTTTACACTTACATAAAATTATTGGGCGTAAAATTTGGTATCAACAAATTTTTTTCTTACGTTTAGTATTTAATAAATATATTGCTAAAAATAATACGATAATTTATTTGACAATGATTAAGATCCTAATCAAATTTTGAAATAAGGACTATACGTAGATTATATGTAGATTATACTATGAGATTATACGTAGTTCAACATATTAACCATCATATATATAATTCATATTAGTCATCATATATCAGTTTTGTCGTTTGATTATTTTACCAAAGAAAAAAAAAATCGTTCGATCGATGAAAATTCGGTTGTCAAACGAGACTATTCCTTTCTGTAAAGTATTGCTTGGTGTTTCTTTCCTGTATAGAGTTTTAATATGTGATATAAAGACTATTATTTTTATTTGAATAATCTTCTATTATTTCGATTTTTTTTTATGTTAATAGCCGACAAACGAGCAGACGAGCCACCCAATGGTAAGTGGTCATCGTCGCCCACGGACATTAGCAAGACCAACAGTATCACAGATGCGTTGTCGGCCAGGAAATAAAAAGAAGGTAAAAAAGAAAGAACTCGCTCTCAAGCCCCTAGCCGAAACACGACGAGACGGAACGACGTTTTTCGGCTTACTCAAGTAGAAGGGTGGAAGCTAGCCAGGCAGTCTTCACGGAAAGGTAATAATACCAATAATAATATTAAAGACTTAATAATAAGATTGATAATATAATCCTTTCCACACACAGGCCTATCAACAAGCAGGTTGGCTTGTGTCGCCTCTTACGACACCTTGTTCTGCCAGCACGGGATTGGGTAGAGTATTCTAGGTCGCTCCAAGTTAGTTGCGTTAGTGTAAAATTTAGATCGATTTTTAACATTTTTATGACGATTTTTATTCAATTATAAGAATAAGTATTGTTTAAATATGTTATTTAATTAAATTTACATAATAACTCACGTAGTTAGGCGGATACGTAATACGTAAGGACATTTACAAATATGTATTAATAAACAAAGAAAAAAAAATGTACTACAATGATGTATCATTGTCAAACTGTTTATACTTGTTAAAGAAGAAAAAATGCACTTTTTACATACAATCTAGCCCGTACGCATTTATTTACGTTCTATGTTCGGTTCTGGATAGAAATAGATGGACGGCCGTCGACCCCAGTACCACATGGACTTAATGAATAATAAACTCGCCGGCTACTATTCGATTCCGCTTAACGCAGAAGTGGCGTTAACTCGTCTTTAGTTATTTCTCAAACAAATCCTTTAAATCTGCTTAGTAATTTGGGAACCTTTTGCTGTGCAATTGTTATACAATTAAACATATGTTTACTGTTAGGTTTTTTATTGCTGTTAGGTAACTTTTTGTTTTTGTTCCGTGGAGGGTAATTATTGGTAACACAGCATAAATTCCCGTGTAATAAAATGCAGTTGACAGCTTTGTAATAAACGAACTTGTACATATGTTTCCAATCCAAATAAAATTAGTCATACTAATCTCTATTACAGGTATATTTATGGATGTATTGTTTATTTGAGTGATTCTTGCTGTCCATAATTCTTTACCGAACAATAAGTACTCCAGTTTTCGACAAAGTTAATTATAGGTTTTGGCTATTTACTTTTTAATAGTAATTTAGTGAGTTTTTACTTTGGGCTGTCATTCATAATTTTAAGGTCGTAGATTTATGATGGACTGGATTACTAATAAAATTAAAATAAAAAATATAAAATGATACAAACAGATGATCTTAAAATTGTCGCATATTTTTGCTAAACAATAAATTTTGTTATCTAACTTATCCATAACATATATTTGTTTATTTGCTATAATCATATTAGATGTTGAGTTACTGCTACTGAAACTAAGGAACATGGCAATTAGGTGGGACAGAAATACATGTCGTGATTTATTATCATTATACAATAACCAGTAATCCGACCGCGTTTAGCTTCAGAAAACCTTCGCTTTACATTTAGAAATAGCACCCGCATTGTTTTAGAAATGGGGTTTTCTAGTTCTGTGAATTAGAGACATATTCACTTATAATAATAAGTACAGCCATGCAGGCATAATTTTATTATGTACCAGCTAAATATAATGTTCATATTAAATTTTATTTCCTATTGCGCGGGATAAGATCCATTCGGAATAAAAAGTATCCTAGATTATAACCAAGTATCGTTCAAATATTTTCAGTGATTTTATCCTACGATACGTGATGTGTGATACGTGGACAGACAGACAAAACCTCTAAAAAAAATTAGTTTGACCTTTGTTAGTAACAAAGCCTACGTACATTTAAATTTCCAAAAAAAAAATTACTTAGTAATTCGACATCTTTACAATTATATCATTGGTATTGATACAAATTTCAACACAAAATAAGCCACCCAAACAAACGCTTTCAATCATAGGTACAGTCTCGTCATTGAGAAAGTAATTTTTCACAGCACGAGCATTTCTATTGCTGTACAAATGATGTGCCAACGTTTTAATAGTCAGACAATTTCGATGCGTGTAAGTATGTTTGCATGCCAAATTATTTCAGATGTTTTGGTTTATACTGCTTCATATTTATTTATACTAGTTTTCGATTAGCAGTCGAAATTCCACCAAAATCATTAAATACTGTTCTGTTTTTTATTGATAACACTGAAGCTTGACAAAGACACTGACAAAACCAAATAACAATCGGTTAGTGACCACAGGAGAAAATGGTACTGAAATATGTTGTCGTCGCCTATGAATTAATAAAGAATCTTTAATGAAAAAAAACTTTTTTAGATATTTTTTATTGATAACAATAATAAAAATAATGACAATAATAAAAAAAAAACGGTTAACAAAATTTAAGAGAAAAGGGGTATACATTATTCTCTCACGTATTAACCTCATTGCCTTCTCCATTTAAAGTATCCAAGATTTTTGCCATGAACTAATCGACAAACGAGAAGACAATCCACCTGATGCTAAGTGGTCACTGTCACCCATAGAGACTTCAGTATCACAGAAGACATTACTGAAATAAGTAAAAATATGTCAACAATCTTGGAACATTGTAACTAAACAGGCAGTTAAAGAATATTGACAAACGAGCAGATGAACCACCTGATTATAATCTGTCACCGTCGCTCAAGCATATGAGTAGCACTAAAGACGTCACTAATGTGTAGTCAGTCGAGAAAGAAGAAGAAATAAAGAAAGTACTGGCTGTTAATTCCCCAGTGGGAACACGACGAGTCGTTTGGCGCCTGACTCAAACATGGTGGTACGTTTACGATTGAGGTTAAACTGGGTGATACAGAGCGTTATAATCTCCAAAGAGAAGTTGGCACTATTACCTAGTGTACAAATAATTCTCGCGTGCTATGTTTGGTTTCAATAACATCGCTCTTTCGTTACTTTGTTACAGCATAATCACAGGCATTAGGCACCTCATTACCTTTTACTCTAACCCTTTGAAATTTCTCTTAATTCTTTTATTGGGAATCTAAAAGTAAACTAACTAAAAGAATAACCCATGTGTTAGAGATCCATGAATTTTTGATGTGCGCCAAAAAAAACTTAGGGCTGACGAGACCGAAGATAGTGTTACCAAAACAATCATTTGAAAATTCCAATCTGACATGACAGTATACGAAATTACATTTCATTGAACTCGGTAAACTAAAAAATTCAAGCTGCGAGTATAATGTTCACATTATTTTGCTTTTGTAGTTAATACCTAACAACAAAGATTACTTTGCGAGAATCAAAAGTAATAAGTTACTAATAATCTACTTACTTTGCAACAATTACGAACAAGATTTATAATGTCTTTGTGGGACAAAGAAAGATAGACTAAAGATATATGTACAAAGTTACAACCTTCGTAGATTAATATTGTGTTGTTGCTTCAAATTCCTTCAGATTGCATTGAAGCATTACAAGAGATGATTGCGTTAATTATATAAGCTCATTTTACTTTATTTTAATGTTAAAAGCAGATAAGGAGTCACATAATGCTAAACATGATGCTATAGATCCTAGCGACTTGCAACAGGGAGGATCAGATGTCACTGACTTAAGTAGGGAAATTTATCCTAAATTCAAAGATCGGCCGAAACCATTACACCTAAGCCGACGTCACGTTTAAAGAATCATCGTAAAAATCAGTGTTAATCAATTTAAATAGTGTAATAGACCCTTTAATAATGCTGTTAAATTACAACATCCTCTCCTTATTTATTCTTAACGCAATTCTAAATTATCTTTTTTCAATTATTGTTATCAACGCCTTTAAATGCATTTTCGAATTTTACATCAATATCTATACTAAATTGTAGTAAAATAATAGTATTTCGGCAATAAAGGCATGAACTCAGAAGTGCTATTATTTACTATGATATTTAATTGCGGTAGCAGCAAGTATGCAGGTTATAAATGATATTTTATATTTACAAAAGCGTATAATGTCATAAATGATTATCGCATGATTGCATTTTCATTGTTTTTTAGGTATTCTAGTTTTCTATGCGATTTCACTATGTGTGGGCCTGCGTTGATGTTAAATTAACCTTCCTTATTTCCACGAGTACATCATGTGTTATTGGTAATTTCACTCGTAGAACGTTGTTATTTGTTAATGAAGGTTATTTTATTGAAAATGTAAAATTTTTACTGTTTCGTAACTTTATTTAAAGAGCTTGTCAGCGTGCACTGGATACCGACATTCTACGAAAGCTTAAACATGAGCCGCTGCAGTGTAAATTGGTCGACGGCGAATAATGCTGCCAAAACTATTTACTTTGTCTATAAAACTAGGTTAAAAGTTAAAATGTAACACAGTGTCGGTTAATATACATGACTATTAATTTTAACTATACTTATTAACAAGATTGATTTGAAAGAACCATTTTCATATTACTGTTTTTTTTAGTATGAAAGAACACTGACTTTTTGCTATTTAAAATATTTTCAGCATGATTTACTTAGAATTTATTGGTAAAAAGTGGGCATAAAAAATGTTACTTTTAACAAGAAACATCTATGCAGGAAGATATCCAATAAACATATTTATATATTTAATTTACCTTAACATAACCAATTTAAAAGTATTTCTATACTTAATAAAAATCATTAAGCATTCCTGATAAACCCACTAATTCACTCCACGCAGAGTGGTAAATAGTACCCAGATTATTACAGAGGAAGAAAGATAGTGAGCTACCTTCATTTTCTTTAAGGAAAAAAAAAGTAACACTAAGTCACATAGCTAGTTTCAAGAACTTTTGCAATAAATTAATTTTAAAGTTCCGACACACCCGGTGCATTTCAAGTACTGAGAAGATAATCAGTATTTTTTATTTATTATAGGAATCAGATGGCAATGAATAAAGTCTTGTTTAAAGTACTGGTACCTACATTTATTTTAAATATAAACAGTCTCTTCTATAACATTCCACAATCGGTACATAAAAAAATTAAGCTATCTGGACTTTAATATATCACCTGAACTGTTTTTGGACAACACTCCAATTAAATATTCTGATACAGTTAGAACCCTAGGTATTGATATTAAAAAAACAAAACAGAATTCAAGCTTCATTTCATGTATCACGAAATTATGTAAGCGATACAATTTCACTGATTTAATCAAACTAAGCTTCTGCCGTGTAGCGGATATAGCAAATTTAGTTGAATTACTTTATTGAAAATGTAACATTTTTACTGTTTCGTAACTTTATTTAATGAGCTTGTCAGCGTGCACTGGATACCGACATTCTACGAAAGCTTAAACATAAAAAGAAAACTTAAACTTGTGAAATTAAACACGCAAGTAAATAGTAAACTATACACATGTGTATGTGAGTAAAATACCCATATGTGTATGGTGTATTATGAATTTATATTTACTTGTATCGCAAATGGTAAATTTCGACCGAAGATAATGAAAAAATACACTTTATCTATCATCACAAAGTAATTTGGTAATTTACATCGACCACCACACCCATGTTCGTTGGGTAATTTTAACTGATACAATTTAATTACTCGTAACTTAGAACGTGTCGGGGTTAAAAGCATTACCACCGAAATAGCTTTTCAACTAGTCGAATTACTTTGGCCCTACCTACATTATAGTTGGTGATTATTGTCGTATCTGTAGGGTAGCTACCGCACATCCTTTGCAAAATACGAACATTTATATTCACTCCTTTATATTTGTTTGTCACACGTCATTATCTTTGAATGTTGGGATTTGGTAGATATGAAACTATGCCATAAATAAACTCCTTCCAATTTTTGAGCTAAACATTTTTTATGTTTATAAAGATAAATATATTTTATTTATAATCTCAAATTAATAGCCTAAGATATGTTTAAGAAAATGTACAAAAAAATATAAATCCCCTAATTTTTTCGTAACAACTGCTTCTAAAATAAAACTAAAAACGCAGAATATATATATTAACCTACACCCGTGTTACATGTTTTGTTTAACGGAAGGTACTTCTGGATTCATTTACACTATACTATAAAAACCTACAAGTCCTATTGAAATTTTACCAGTCTGTTTCTATAATGTGATTATATTTGTGATTAACAAATTTCATGAAATCACGAATATTGCCAATTCCGAATCTCATTTCGTTGGAAACAACGAAGGAACTTTTCCTAATATACTAGTCGTTAGAAAATTCAATTTGTTAATCGTTCTTCATTGTGTATCTTTAAAAATGCGCGATGTAATTAATGTTCATTCAAAAAGGGTTGTTAGATATCAACAACTTTTGAGGTGTAAAGTTCTTAATTCATGAGACCTTGCAAACTTGGCGGGGGTTTTTACCAAACCAATCTTCCACTCATTTTCTATAAAACGTGAAATATTATTTACGTGTTCATAGTGCCAGGTTTATAAAAGAATTTCCCATTTCCTCCTTAACGGCAGTGCAGCTACTGATATTAAGGATGTCTGATTATGACGATGGCAGTTCACCGTCAGAAGGCTTCTTCGCTTACTTGCATTAAAACCGATTGAAACTCTGTATATGTTACTGTACTACAGTACAGTAGCTAAATGTGCAACTCACCGTTCTCTCCTTCTATGTACACCCATTTTTCCGTGCACACGGCTGTGATCCATACAAACGTGCACAATCCTACAAGTACTGTGCACGCGAACAGTATGCGTCTCTCAATCACCAACGCCTGAAGCAGCGGCCTTCGTTCAGCGCCGACGGACGACGCTGTGGACATCTTATCCGTCTCCATGGCTCCTGTAAGTAATAGATTTATGAGTACTAGTGTTCGAAATTCGACTATAATAATTATGTAACATTCTTTTGTTTTATTGAAAACACTAAACTGCGTCAATAGCTATAGCTACAAAACTAGAAATTAACCATAGATCGGTCGACGTACTCGTAAAAGAAAACGCACCGAAGAGAATGAAATCTTGCCTATTTATAGTATATAGATAATTATATTATTATTATCCTATATAACCCAGGGGCGTGCGCTCCTTGTAGGCAGAAATGCAGTGCTTTACTTGCCATTCACAGATATTTTAATAAAACGTTCGTACGTTTTAGATGACTTTAATTAATAGTAAATAAATGAATAAACAAAATATAGTAACTTAAAAACGCCTAATATTTTATAAATAGCACCTATTTGCAAGCACACAAACATTATGTTTGCTAGACGTTTGGCGACAAGCAAGTGGCACTGCAAAATAATGTACCTAATCTACCAAAGCATGCCGCCGCGTTCCGCAGTAGATTTGTTCGCATGTGTGAAGTAATTTCGGTGTCCGTGCACAGTTCGCAAAAGCACACACCCATGAATATCGAAAGCCGCGGCTCCAGCGGTAGGCTACGGAGGTTCGGCAGTTGTCGGGAGTAATTGGAAATGGTCGTTGCCTATAATCCGAATAAAAATAATAGACGTAAAAAGACTAATAAATCATTTATGTACGTTATGCATTTTTGTTTAGTAAGATTTTATTTGTTAAAATAGCAGAAATGTTTTGTTTCGGAGGGGCCATTTTACTTTTTCATGTGATAAGCATTGTTTACTATTTTGTTTGCGCCAGTATATTTATAGTTTTCTTAAAAGATTTTTCAATTTGACATTTGAAAAATTAACATTTGTGTGTACATTTAACAGTTTATTACTGAGTTTCTATAATAATTGTAGTGATTTGCTTTTATTAGTGCGTTTGTTGATTTTTTTTAAATGTTTTTTGATGCTGAGGTTTGTGTTGAAAATGTGTGTTTATTAAAAATTAAAAATAACAAGTTCTCACAATTGTCGTTCAGTAAAAAGATTCAAATTGTGTCCATAGTAGGTGTGTATCCGAGTTACAACAATTAAACCAGCAAAAAGGGAATGTAACTCGAAAGTTTCATGTTAAAAGTTATGAAACGTATAGCGGGATCATCGGGATACACATCGGGATATACATCGGGATATAGTAATCTCAAGTAACCGGAACCTTGAATATGTGAAAATTGAAGCTGACTGGGTGAGTAGTTATAATATTTTAGCTTGTTATTTTACTTATTAGAATTTCTTCCGCCGCGACGATCGATCGCTGTTTTGTCTGCGTTGCCGTAGAAGATGTACATGAATTACAGTAGTACATCTAAAACTTGTTCTGTTGGCATGGTTTCCGACTTAGAGATCACGTCGCGTGGCTGTGGCTATGCTAAAAATCTATACAAGAAAAAGTTTTTGTGACCGAGTATTCCGCCGCATACCCAGTGTCATAATCCTGTGCACGCCGCTGATATAACCTATTCTAGTTTCGCTTCGGGTAACTTAATTTTTATACAAATATTAATCGAACCTTTATTTTTATCAGAACTTGTATAAAATTTTTCTTATATCATATACTTCAACCCTATCGTGAGTGACTATCTATTAGTAAAAATCGTATGAAAACCGTGCCGTAATTTTTGGAGATTATCGTATTCACACAGAGTGATGGAGAATTTCTTTTATACCCTATCTATATACTACTAGACTATATACGACTATCAAGGATAATATGCCTTTCAAATTTGAATTCGACCCTTGCTTTATCAACGTGTGAGTTAAACTCATGTATGCAAACTTTGTCAGGCAAGCAGAGAAAGTGAACCGTTACATATAACGATGCCAATAATATTAACAATGCCTATGTATTAAGATGCTCCGAACTGTTCTTGTAACCTACATTGTTTACCTCGCTATAATGACGTCATGAATCGTTTATGAGTTCATGCTTCTAAATGAGACGACGTCATCTCTAATGTTCAGCAGCTGTTATTGCGAATATTTCCACGGCTCTTATAATCATAACCATATATGTATGTCTAAGCCAAACGTATTCAATAAAGAAAAAAGATTTTATTGTATGTTCGTTTGTTTCTTTGTTACGGATTAACATATAAAGCCGTGGAAAGCTGCATTATCAGCGAACAACATGGGACGTATTTTATTTTTAAAATTACCTTATGATAATTGCATTAATGTTACCCAATATTTAAAACTTTACAGGGAAACCTTTTTCTAAAACAATGTGGGTAGTATTTCTAAACGTAAGGCTTAGGTTTTCTGAAGCGAAACAAGGGCTGGTATTTAATATAAATTATTGCAGAACTATTATTTAGCGGTTCAGTATATTAACCTGTCTGTCCGAAAAGAAAAGGAGATCTTTTTCTTATGTTAATAGCCGACAAACGAGCAGACGAGCCACCTGATGGTAAGTTGTCACCGTCGCCCATGGACATCAGCAAGAGCAAAAGTATCACTGATATATTTCAGCCAGGAAATGAGAATAAGGTAAGAAAGAAAGAAAGTACTGGCTCTCAAGCCTCTAACCGGAACACGACTAGTCGTTTGGCGACTGACTCAAGCAGGAGTGTGGGAGCTAGCTAAGCTGGTTTCACGGAAAAATCTTATATAGAGCTAGGTAACCTCAGCCCCCTGTAATGTTTTTGCCTCCAAAGAATATCTTGAGCATAAAAGTTTGAAACAAAAACCCTAACCGCAGACTACAGGAAAAAATATACGTTCCATGAAGAAAGCGTACGAATGGCAATTATGATATTATGTTAATAGCAACTATCACGGCCTCGCTTCGAAGGAAGTAAAGTGATCGAATTTGTATATGAGTATATAGCTATGAATCGTTGAGACAAAATTAAATAATATATTCTGTGTATATGATCCTATTTGCCCTACCTGCCCAGTCGTTCAGACGTTGCACGGTCACCGAGAAACATATAATACACACACATGTGTATACCGTAATATATAACAATACACCTTCGGATACAATATATGCGTGAAAACGTGCTTATTCATTTGTTACGAATAAAAAAACTTACTCAGATTTAGCATATGTCACGTAATGTACGTAAATTTACATCTCGCATGCATAGTTCGTAAATTTAAACCGTGCGCATGTTTGCGTCATTTTGTAGTAGTTAACAAAATGGTTGACTGTAAGGAAACTATTAAATGACGTAGCATTACATTGAATATAAAACTAAATATAAAATTTCTCTACATCGTTGCGTTCTTGGAGATTAAATTTAAGACTTGCATGTGTGTTTAAACTAGCGGAATAGCTTTTGTCAGTTGCTAATATTGACTATTGACAACGATGAGTTTAATGGGGATTTCGACTTAGTACGTACGCCAATTGGCTGCTTAGGATTCTTAGGGTATCGTACATCATCGTCGTCGTGGTTTAATTGTAAAAAGTATGTGTAATTCCATCGTGATTATGCCGTATTTTCAAACATTATTTGAAGGCTTACTACTTTCAACTAAAACCTCTATCGAAGTTCATTCTTGTTTGACTCATCATAATTCGATTACAAAATTAGCAAATAAATTTTCTATCAGTTTAGATTTATTTCACTACCTTATATTATTGAGCGCAAGCTCCTTGGATGTTCTCCCAATGTAAACATCCTGTTAGATTTTCCCGTGGCACCAAAAAAATGATGATCAATGGTGTCAATAAAAACCGTGCACTTCATGTAAATCCCTGAGCGTATCATCATGGCGAATGAACAGTTTTAAATCTACATGCGTATTTGTATTACAACAAAATTCAATATCAATCAATTTAATTGAGAATTGAGAATATTTGGAAAAGGCTGAACCAAACCTTTTTCCATTTCAACCTATTTCAACTTCGCATATGTAATTTCATCACCCATCGAATTATTCGTTCGTTCGTAAAAGTAAACGAGTCTCGTATTCGAACAGAAGGTAAGTTTTAATTAAAGCTACCAAAGTTTTAGAATAACTTCTCTCAGAAACAAAAGTGACTCGATCGAGCTTGTTTCGTATTATATAAGAACTTTATTGTACTGTTTAATATTATTCAATATAAGTTCATATTAATTAAGTAGCAAAAAGGAAGAATTTTAATTAATAAATAAAGTTAATTTTCAATTGTAGTCATTGAGATATAATTATTAAAGAAAAGTTTCTTCGTAAAAAAATTGTGCACAAGCAGATAGGAATGTAACACGAATGTTAGTTGCTATTAACTAAAGAGTAGTGTGTGTCTTAGTAGGCCCACTAAATTATTAACTCCCAGCACATATATTTTCGTGGTATCTACTTTAGTACATAATACATACCTTAACTGTCGAAATACATTTAAAACATAATCTAGAAAGAAAGAAAAAATCGCCATAAATACAAAATACTACAACAATGGGGTTCTATACAATAAAAGATAACTGTATCCACAAATAGAAATAAAAAAAATTTTATTGTCTCCGTAAATAACTGCGAAAAGCTGTTTCTCAGTACGCCCGAAGGCAGTGTCTACATTTATAATTTATCTAATTTCGAAACATTTGACTATCTCATTTGTAATAAACATAATAATAATAGGTACACGATAGTTTATGGTCATACGATTATTGACGAATGTTTAAATAAAATAATAATTATTATTATTGTTATTATACATATCAAATGTATAATATATGTATAATAGGGACTTGTTGAACCCAAAAAGTCAGAATGAGCCGTAGTTGTAATAAAAGCATTACCTTTTTTATTGCTTTGTACCGTATCGATCAAATCTCTCCGTCAAGGATTTTGCTTTCGTTACTTTCACTCGTATTACGATATCTAATAACTTACTACTTATGTAACAGCTAAAGAGCGAAGCTCTTAGCCGTAAGTGATTAAGTGAGTTAGCAATGTCAGACGCGGTCGGAAATTAGATAGGTGACCGTTTGGAGTGCTTCTGTGCTTCAGAGTACAGGATAAGTAACTAGTTCTGGTAGTATCGTTAGATAGTAGTACTTTATAAGTTTTGGTTCGGGATGGATAAGTAAGGTAAGTTTAGATAGACACGCCTATATTAGCTCAAAAAAAGGTGAATAGTCTAGGTAGGTGGACGGAGGAAGTCAAAGCATTGTAAGGACAATAAAAGTTCGGCTTTAGGCGTCTTAGAAATTTCATTATCTTGTTGGACCTCCAACTTCTTTACTTAATTTACGTATTTTAGTTAACATGAGATTGTGACATAATCTTCAAGATATTTCTCTACGTATACGAGTATGAGAAAAAAACATTAAATTTTGTAGTAGTTTTTAATAATACATACAAAACATATGCGTGATTTATATGAATTGTCCATTTACACATAGAAATTATATAAGCAGTATTAGCGTCTTGGAGTATAGATCAGAGCTCCTCTGCATCTGTCCCGATAATCTCAAAAACTAGATACCGTACAAATACCTATGTATGTATGTTGTTTTTACCAACTGACCGGATGTTTCACAAAAGCATTTTGAATAAATATATCTTTAAAAGGAATCCCAACAACACACACAACAATAATAATTGTCGCGGGTTTTGTTACTCTCATATAAAAATCATGCTTTTCGAAATGAAGCGACGACAAGTCTATATTGTCTATATTGATGTTATATCGAGAGAGTGGGAACTTGTGGGTGTGTGTGTATGCAGCGGGTATTCGTTGGATCCACGGCAGCTATTTGAATATTTCATTACAATTCGTCAACTCAAATTCTTAAAGGTAATTCTATTGAAATATATGTACCTACTAGCAATCTGCCTTCGCTTCGCCTCGGAAAAACTACGCCTTAATCTAAGAAATAGTACCTACATTATTTTAAATTAATTTATAACATTTTTTTATTTATGAACGGATTGCAATGAAACAAACTTAAAATATTAAGTGACGCTTACTGCTATACATTATTGAAAACCAGAACGAAACCGGTTGAGCCGTTTCTGAGATTAGCGGGCACAAACGCAGAGACAAACAGACAAACGGAAAAAAATTCTAACAACTATTGTTTTGGGTTCTATTGCGTTAATAAAGGCACGTAATAGTGTTTTTTCTCATATATCGTTCATGTATAGAAAGCGATCAGTTAGAATTTTATTATTAGTATAGATATAGATATAGGTACAGATGTTTTGACCTTTTTTACATGAAATAAAATATGGAGTACTTTTTTACGTAGCCATAACCTAAGAATTTATAGTGTTCGACGATTCTTTAACTGCATGACCACCTATGTCTCATATATACAAGGTTTTAAGCTCTTTCATGTCGCAAGAACGACTCTTTTAATTACGTCAGATTGATATGCATCTAACCTGCTTTTAAAAGATTTAATATATAATATAATAATAATATAAGAATTCCTTCTAATTCACAATAGTATCTGGAACGGTGATCTCAATAGAGGAAATATAGAAAGCAGTACAATGCTGTACAGACAGTACAGAATGTCAGAAGTTTTTGACAGCTGCCTTATGATAGCGCCCAGGATCTACAGTCTACTATCAGTCACATAGTAATATACTGTAATCATCACTAGTAATCACGAATCCAATTACCGACCACCCGAACTAGCTTAAATCTGTCAATCACAAGATTATTACACGCCGTCGCCCCATGGATGTCTGTAGGATATACGTGAAGAAGTTTTAACTAGTTCAGTAACTACTATATCTGCGATAATGATCATGCTAACATTGTATCTAGTTTGTTCAATTAACATGCCCAAACATGGGCTCTCCTTTAATCTGATTACTTCTGATTAAGATTGCGTCTGGTGAAATTACGTGATAAACTTCCAACGATCACGTCAGAGAGAGATTTATTTGCTGTTTATTAGATTGACAGGATATCTGATAGGAATGTGAAAGTATTAAATACATCAAGTACTTTTTTAAGATATTTGACAATATTGATTATTTAGGTTCGTTTACCAGGAACGTTGACAATGCGTTGTCGGGCAAAAAGGGATTTAACCCGCACGTTTTTCTTTTTTTCATGATAATCTTTAATATGAAAAAAAAGACTTCATTTTCATTGTTGATTTTAGAATGATAGTAGTAGTAGCTAGATAAACGGATAATGAACCTTACAGTAATGAGTAATTACTACCGAAATTAAGCTGGATGGTACAGTCTACCTACCGTCAAAAAGGACTTGACGTCATCCTCCTTTGACATGCCAGAATCACCATGAACACAGTAAATTAAACTCAAAGACGTATGACGCTCCTAACACATTTGTGTATTATATTCCGAGGCTTACAATAGTTTTACCTGTAAAGTATTGCAGTGTCCGCATTCAATATCGATTTCCTGCGCTACCATGTCAACACACTACAACACGACATGCCTGCAATACAGCAAAGGACGGCGGCATATTTGCATTAGACAGTGCAAACAACGTAACAAATTCAGGTATGGACTCTAGGGTATGTTTGAGTAGGGTAAGCTTTGCCTTTAAAATACTATAATAAATCGATGTGTATAGGTGTATGCGTATTATACATGATTCGATTAGTACCATAATTGATATCAATTATCACCTATAACTGACCCACTAATGGACTCGGAGTTTATTTCTCTCATATGAGCCATATTTCATAATTTATGATTAACAGACTTCACACGTCAAGTCAACATTACAGAGAATTTTCAGGGCGCTTGTACCGTGCAGTTGCAAGAAACTTGTTTCTTACTGATATTTCCTTTCAATTTTTAAGACGTTCATAATTTTAGGAGAATTATAAGTGAGTACAGGACTAAAGGACCAAGGACTTTTTGTTCATACAGTCTTTGTTGATGTATGTAGAAACCTTTTTTTATATGAATGCTTATATTGAGCAATGTTGGTCAAATATATCATATACTTATTAGTCCGCTCTCAACTCCAAATATAGTTGGAAGCAAAAACTTTAGTGAAAAGTGCAATGCTGATCCATTGTTCCATTGTTTGAACCTTACCTTTCTTTAACGTTGCCTTTAGTTTTGTGCTAAATTTGTTTTGTATTATTACTTAAATGTTTTTTAAAACTAAAAAAAAATGCAATTTTATAGTACGAATTAAAAATAAAGTGTAAATATTCATTTATTCATCATAAGTTTTATCAAAAATTTGTAGTCAATTCAAAATTGACGGAGTTTTTATAATTTTTTTTATGTTATTAAAATCTAATACAAAATAATATTATGGGTAGTAGTAGTAGATTTTACCTAATGTTATGTGTTACATGCCTCAGATCTTAAATTCAAGCAACATTTTGCAGCAGAATACATTTAATGACAAGAAAGATTTAATGTTATGTTATGCTAAAAATACCCTGGAAACTGGAGCATTCAGTTACGATTAAGTCGATTTGTATCATTGATCTATTCGATGTATCGATATATCACTTTTATTTTAAATGATATGTTTCATTTCTAATTATCCATGAATGTAAAAGTTTTTGAAAACACTTATTTCAAATAAAAAAAATGTTAAATTTAAAAGTGCACATTAAATCTCTGGGAGACTGGGCACTGAGTTGAGTTGAGCTCTCTCGAAGCGTTTCAATGTAGTTTAAACACTCCAAGTTCAAATGTTACATTTTAAAATTTGACTAAGTTTTAGCGTTCATATGGTTAAAGCTCGTAGAGTCACGCCATGTTGAGTCAAGGGCCTGACTCTTCATGTCAACTTTTTAACAGTGATAGCGTTTAATAGCTTGTGAATCTACACATCCTATTTTACATTAAATGTTTTTGGTGGGATTTGTTTGTGCAGGTAGGTGTTATTAACATTACATTATTAGTATAGAGGTTATGACATTTTTTGTCTGTCTAATAGACCGTTCTAAAACAATAAACCGTAAGAGACCATTTCATTAAAATATAGTTATGGGGAAGTCAGAACTTACAATATATTTTTAATTCCGGAAAATAGATCTGCTCCCGCGAAATGGGAAGTAAATATTAGAATGAAATTTATGTTAAGAGTTTAGTAAATAACAATTATTTTATGTTTATGTTACACACGCGTTTTAATCACCCTTAGAAATTTACTGAATAACAATAATTTGTTTACTCTGTTTTTATTACTTATAATTGAGGTAAACATAAAATGTATTAAACGTCTGATAAAATTGCATTACAATAGCTTCGAGTGCGAGTACTATTTTTAATAGATTTCCGAAGCAAAGCGGGAGCGTATTTGTGGTTAGACATAATGATACAATAATGTATTTAAAGGAGGACCATTTCACTGCTAGTATCATTGTTTACAAGTTACTTCATCATTCGGTCACAAGGACCAAAACCAGTGTTGGGACCAGCAAAAGTTACACAATATAAAGTAACTTAATTTTGGAAAGTAGGGGTAGTATTTCGCGAGTACAGTTGAGACTAATCTGTGCTTGATATTTATATTAATATTCTTCATGGACCCTGAAATATTAAGTTGAACTTAACTAAACCGGTTAAGATGTAAATAAGATTAAGATTCAACTTAACTTATTTATATTACATTTTACGTTAAGCTTTAACACCTAATACTCCAACGGAATCTCGCAAAAGATTTCGTAGAGTACGATTTTATTTACCACCCTCGGCTCGTTTCGGGAATTTTGCCTTACGTTTACAAATTACAACCACCGTCGGAAATATTATAACTGTACTTTTATTCAGAACATTAATTGGTTTTGCAAGCAATTAAAATATTCTTTGCCACTTTTTATAATTTCAGGGGTAAATTCTAGTTATATCAATTGGAAGTAATTATTAGCATATTTTATTATACATTGTAATAGCTACATAAAGGTTAACATATTATGTATTGTCAAAATTCCACATAATGCCATAATAGATAAACGTACTAAAATTGCAAAGATACTTAAATTAAAAAGTTAAAAAAAAATTATAATGTTATCTTCTTTTAGGTTGATTAATAAATAAATGCTTGCACGTACACACTCATATTACAATTCCGCATGGTTTGCGGATTTTGAACCCGGGCCTCAGGATCTCTTCCGGCCGGAGCAAACATTTACGTGACAGAGAAATATTTGTTCTCCGGCACCCCTGATATCGGAGATGTCTCATTTATCTCCATGTAACGCGCCACACACGGATTCCTCGTATATAAGTTTAAATGTGCGCTTGAAATTATAACGATACCAGGCCATGTGAGCTGCTTTCCAATACCCTGTGAGCCATTAGCCGCGAACTCACCCGTGAATATTCCTACAAAGTAATGAATAATCCTACAAAAAGGAGTGTGATGGAATGTCTTACTTAATCTGATATTTTTAAAAAACATTGGTGACGCAATAACTGACAAATAAGGTACTATAACAGATTACTTTTTCTTATATGAAAAAGTTAATACTTGACAATTACAAATGCTTGACAACAAGATGTTCTACTAACGTATAAAAGTCATAGAGATAGAGCAGAGAAGCCAGGCTTCCAACTGTCCTTCGGTTAAAGAGAGAAGATTGCGGTACCTTCTCTATCTCTCTTCTCGCGCATGTGAAATTAGCGAGAAAAGTGAGCATAATAGAACGATTCTACGGTTTGTTGTTGTAACTGAATTTCTGCGGTTGATAATATCGCACCTTTAAAATGAAAGTGACTTAACTCAAAATTCCTGAAATTCCAGATTTTACTATAAATTTACTTAAAAAAGCCTACTCTAAAACCCCATGGTGAAAAAGTGCCCGAATTATGAGTGAGAAAGGGAAAAAGGGAAAACCTCATACATCAGTCTCTTTAAATTTACTCAAGACCATACATTTTTGAAAACTTTCTTCGTCATTTCCCATAAATTGCAATTTTTGAGTTAAGTTCCTTTCATTCCAAGGGTGCGATGTGTTTATAAAATGACAAAAACGTGTGTAATTTGTAAATTGTTTTGATTTTATTATTTGAAAAACAAGCTGTTCTTTAATACGCATGCGTTGATGAGAGAGATAGATAGGGTACCGCAATCTTATTTCTTTTTCTAACTGTTGGACGTATCCGCTTAAATGAAAAAAAAACTTTGGATACTTATACATTTACAGTACGAAGCTGTGATCCACGAGAATGTAATTCACAGTTGACCACATTTCCACCTTAAGTTCTTTAATCGTGCTTCCATACTTTTCTCTAAGTCACTGCAAAATATTCATGGTTAAGTGAGTATTTATAGTGGAGCGTAAGGGTTTCGGCGACAGGCCGGCGTCGCGGGTGACGCAGCTGTCGCCGAGGTTTACACGCGACTTGCTGTTCAACCCATCCTTCCACTTAAATGCTATGTTTATATCTCTACACTGTATAAAACAAAGTCACTCTCTGTATGTCTAAACGCGATAATCTCAAACATTAATGCAAATATTTTTATATATAACATAGATTGATTGATGAGAAAAGCTTAAGGAGCGGGTAAACAGGAAAATTATGTAATTCGCCTGTTGTAGGTATGATTACTGAGTACAGAAGCATCAAATTCCCCGAAACAAAGGCGGATTACTATTATCTCAATATAGATAAATATTCATACTGCTGCAATAATTAAATTCAAGAAAGCTAGTTTTAATTGATAGATAGATCGATTGAACCTCCCTTGAAATGGATTTGTGTTTCTAAAAGCGGACTGTACCGATAATTGTTCTAAATTACGTGCATATAATAAATTAATTTTATCTTGCTTAGATGGAGGAAAATATAGTGAGGTAGTCTACGAATTCTTCATAATATTCTCAAAGGTATGCAAGCGGGGTAACTAACCTTTAAGAGCTCTCAATCTGAGAGGAGATCCATTCCTGGCTATAAAATAGTCGTGATAAATACGTTATTAACCATGAGTGCTGAACTATATTCAATGATACGTTGGATAAAATGATAAGATTTTTTATTTATTATAAGCCAATACATAACTACAATACTACCTGACGGAAAGTGACACTATAACCTTAGATAGTAAAGGGCACTAACATAGAAAAAGCCTATTCACTCTTGACCTAAGTCATTTACATTGAAATTGTATAAGAACATCATTCATGTATGCAAATTTCTCGTAAGAGTGACGTAACTTTTAAAATTATATTAGTGTCTGTTTATATCCAAAGTAATACGTATCACATAGCTCGGAATTAATTGATTGAACCGCTTGCAAGTTATTTGGTTCTGAAATTATTGCCATCTCCGAGGTTTGATCTCAATAAGCCGATTATTAGATATTAAGGTATGTTGTATTTAGTCCTGCATTATTTAATTGAAATCTCTCGGCATACAGTTGTTACTAAAATAGGCGTCATTATTGCATATAAACATATTCACAATCAGAAAAACAAGTTTTAAATTTTCTTCTTAAGGCTGTTTTTATATCTGTCACATATCTGGTATCAAAGATAGAAGCTTTTACTAAGCAATGTGTAAATACAAACATAAGAGATATACAGAGAGAGAGAGAAGGAATTCCTTTTCTCATCTATTGAAAACAATATCTGTGTTAGATCCACAATCATAATGACAAATTAAATTTGAGTGGACATTGTTTTGTTCCAAACTTCTTTGTCATTGGTATATTTCTGCATTCTTTAACCTTTTCACCTTAACTTTATGTAGAAACTTCTTGGATGTTGCTTATTGTCTACAGATAAAACAGGACCGAATGAATAATGGGAGGTATTTTTAAATTTCTTTTGAATAAGAGGCGAGTTTCGGAAGGTGAACATTATCGCTAGTAAGACAAATGTGTTGTAGAAGACATACAAAATTAATGAACGAATTATTTTACTTTGATTTCTAATGTTAGGCTAACTAAAAAAGGGTAATTATTAAGATCAATCAATATGTATGACTTAATTTTGAGGTTATAATATTACAACTCACAAAGTGCAAAATGTAAATACATATGTCGTACCGACTAAAATAAAGACGTAGATTAAACATACAATAAATTTGAAATGCCTCCTTAAATACCGCACACATTCTTTGCTTGTGAGAAATTAATTGTCTGACAAGTAATATTTTATAAGGATTTACGACTTAGTCTTTGAGTCCATACCGTTTTGTAACAGAACAATGAAGAAAATAACATTTCAAAGCTCATATTTTTTCGTATCATAAAAATGTCACTCGGGTCACAGGAATTCAATTCTTCAAAGAAACTCATCACATTTCGGGTAGTCAAAAAAATCGTTAGACAACCTGACTGACACAGTCTGTTTGTAGATCAGATATAGCTGTCAAGATTGTAAACATAAACAATAAATGTTTTCATGATATTATTCAAGTAAGCGCTAAGTTTGGCTTATTTTATCACTTTTTCACGCTTTGGGCCTTCTAGAAGAAATTTGTAACTAAGAAAAATGTCTAATTAGTGCTCTTCTGGTAATTTTGTGTGTAAATAAATAAACAAAAAATTACCCTGTCGGTTGAAATTCAGTTAAAATTAGCGAAAGCTTCAATTATGTGTCTTTTAGTGATTTCATTCATTTATATATATTTTTTATTCTAGAAACTCAGTGGACTTGGTATACAAGCGTTGCGATCACGTATGCAGTAGCATCATACATACCATGGTATGAAAATATCGAAAACCAAGCACTATTTCTTTCCTAACACAATCCACATTACGATTTACGATTTTAATATCTTCATCTTCTTGACTTTACCATTGACATGGTTGAGAGTAAATTAAAGCAGAAAATGGCAAGTAGGTTCGTGGCACTAAGTTCGTGGCACATAGTTCCTACAATTTTGTTCGGATGTCTTGTGATAAGCTTCTATAGCTCTGGCCATGATGATGTCGTCTATCGTATCGAAATAATTGTAACTTTAATGTCATGTCAGCTTCATTTCAAACTCAACAGTTGTTACGGCCCAATTTTATATCGCCATTGCGGCTGTATGGAGATAAATGATGCTCAAAGTTAATTTTCAAGGCGGGTAACACATACATCTATACAATTTCTTTGGTAGTGCATGCTCTTAATATACTTACGATGATTAATATGTAAACGTAATGGTGTTTGTTTTATTAACCACAAGAATATTACAACTGAATTACAAATATTAAAAAAATGTATTTTCACAATTTGGATCGTAAAAAGCCATTGCATTGTTTTAGTAATTACTTTTTCACTTCTACGTTTTCTTTTACCTTTTCTTCGAATTACATACATTTTCATTTATCGCAGTAACTGCGTCTAAGACACACAATTTTATTTACTACCCTCTTTACAACATGTCCATATAAACTTTTATTTCTTATTCCGCAGAAAAAGAACCATATCCCAGGATAAAAGCTGTCTCATATAATATGACCCATAAGATGAATTGCAAATATTTAAAGTACCATTCAAATATATTCAGTAGCTTTAGCGTTATGCGTTACAGGCAAACAACGAGGGAGACAAAAATTTCCAAAAACATGTTTTAACCTTTATATGGACAACAAATATTACTGATTGTGAAATAAACCATGTACTGACTTCGTTACAGCTTTTTTATTAGCAATAATGTAGATAATGAACAGTTAGTTTACACACTTGTTCGATAAAACAAATTCTAAATATAAATAAAATTAGTTTTATTCAAACACATGTGAAATATTTTCGAGAAGGCAGCTTTAATAAAAGTTCCAGTGTCAGTGCTGGGAAAAATTTACAGTATTATTGCATTTTTAACATGTAGGTCAGTGTTAGTTGTATTTTATATTGGAAACTTTGTTTCTGAATACGCGCTTTTATTTTAAATGAATATTGTTTCGTTTATTAAAAATAGTGAGAAAAATATGAGATTTTTGCATTTTATTTCTAATTAATTCCTAATAAGTAATAAAAACTCTTCCCAAGGGACATATTATTTTTTCTTTTTTAAAATATCAACCATCCCATGAAAAATAGATCCTTTATAGAATCCATTGCTATGCTGTTTGTTACATTGTAACTTGAATTTGATGGGCAACTTTGCAAGTAAAAAAAAATTCTTGTACAAGTTTATGAGACTTAAATAAAAATTTACAGTAAAAAAATCAGGTCTAAAAAACTACACGAATCATTTAAATACATTGTGGACCCCTGTTACACGCAAATGTTATTCGGAATTCACCGGTTTTTTTATATTAAATTTTCCATAATATTGTAACGTATCTCAGAGAGATGCTCTATTTTCCCCTGAGAGTATACACGTGCCGGAATTTTACCAAGGCATATAGGGTTTATTATCCATAACATTTTACCCTTCCTGGATAGCGTTGATAAGCATTACCTTCTGTGACACGTATCGTTACACTCAATTTTCAGAGAAAAAGTAAATCCGTTTAAAGTAAATATATTGGAACATAAGACACCACGTGTAAGGATTGAAAGGTTGTATCTAAATGGTTGTAAGCAGTATTTATTATATGTCTATATTTTGGTTACATTTACATTACGTTAAACATTTTTTATTTTTGGTAAAAGCTAGATGGTGTGGAAGATAACGGAAGCGTTGCCGGTCAAGATGCAAACGTTTACCATTACCCTAAAAAAATTAGAAATGATTTATTTCTAGTAAATATACATACGTGAATGTCAATTTCTTGGCTTTTTCTCCTATTTTTCACCATTAGTAGTATTATTCCTTAAAATCGTTTAGTGAGACCAAACGAAGAGCAACAAACCTTTTAAAGAACAAAGAAACTTTTCAAATCGCTTAATAAACAGCAGAGTTCGGAGGTAACAAATATGAAAAAATACAAAGTAAAAACCTTCTTCTTTTTGAAGTCCGTTAAAAGTTATATAATTTAATTTAAATCATGGTATATACACTTTTGTCTTCATAATCTATTTTTAGTTGTACCCTAGTACTGAGAAGTTCTATCCACAAAACATTGACGTGGTCTCACTCGAACAGACAGATCTATTTCGGGAGCGAAACAATGTGCGTTCACATGTAGGTAGCTGTGAAATAAGAAAAACGCAGGGCGACATTGACGAGTCGAAGCGAAGCGAGGTCTTGTAAGCCCACCGATATAGCTCTTCCATTTTAAACGGCACCATTTTTTTTTCTGTTTTCGTCTTGTTTTTAGCGTATTAAACCTATCGGACTCCTGTCCAATTAATGAAGACTGATAGAATTTGTTTTTCATGCCAAATCACACCAGAAAATACCTACACGACAACACGACATCACATACGCAACAGACACATTGACCTATTTTTTCTGCTTTATTTTATATGGTCATCTATACTAATATTATAAAGAGGAAAGCTTTGTATTTTTGTATGTTTGTAACGAATAAACTCAAAAACTACTGAACCGATTTTAAAACTTCTTTCACCATTAGAATGCTACATTATCCCTGAGTAACATAGAGTATATTTATTACTATAAAAAATAAGGGATGTTTGCTAAAACTTAAGTAACGTGAAACAAGGTGTAACAAATTTGCTTAAAAATTTCTTTAATCGCATACGTTGCGGAAAGTATTGATAAAGTACACCCGTGCGAAGCCGGGGCAGACCGCTAGTGTTTAATATACTCATTTTTATATTGCGTTACTTTTTGGATTTAATCAAAACCTATTAGTACCTACTATTAAACAGTAATGGTTCGTCATCTCAAGCGCAAAGTATCAAGTATGCTTCTGCATCTGAATATAAATTTGCCAGTTTTTAATGCTCCCCGCTATGAATCCCCCGTTTACATCTTAGTTGGCAATGTGTTGATTATGTACGAGTGATTAATGTAATGGACGACAGTGACCACTTAAAATCAAGTGACCTGTTTGCTCGAATGTTTACATTAAGTGCCTTTATTCCCCAGGAACGCCATTTTGACATACTTCGTAATTTTCATCTTGGTGTAACTTTTAGGTATACTCGTATATTGTAAACTAGCTTCATAAAAAATATTTGTTGCGATTGTATCTGTGTGTGTGTGTGTGTGTCTGTCTGTTGTATATAGTTTATAGTCGGTTTATATGTACAATTTCCATTTATATATTTATGAACCCTTTGTCTATTGACTAATTTTCTAGCTCCAAAAAGTGATGGAGTATGTTTGAACCGTAATATATTTTTTGTGGGTAACAAACACTTGATTCCCGACGACAATTCATTTCTCGTAGTATTTATAAATTTGAAATCAATGAGAAACGAAGGAGAGTAGCATTTTTTCCTATTATTATAAATATGTAACTGAAGTTCACGCATGTTGTATTCGTATAGGTATTCAAGTATCACACGAACAAAATGTCAGCCAATCATTGAATCATCCGATACAGCGCTACTGGTTATCGCCGCATTGTTCAAATAATCCCACTTCAATAGAGATACGCTCGATTGTCGAGCTTTTATCGTTACACTCGTTCCCATAGTACTTTGCTTACCACATGGAGAGAATGAAACCGAGAATTTTATTGGAAATCGATATTCATTACTTAGTATGAAGATTTTACGGAATAGTACAGGCTGATATTCGAGTGTGAAGTCTCCCGCACGAGTGGCATTTGCTGGAATCCTGTATGCAACTGTAATTTTCAAATTGTGCTCGTTCATTTATTAATTATTATTTGCCTCAGTGATGGTCAATTTAGCGAGTTCTCTATAATGCGCCCATAGATGTGTTAAGTTCTATCGTTCCGCACTTGGTCAGCGTGGTGGATTGTGGCCTGTGCATTTCATTGCGACGGGAGCCCTAACCCCTACGGTGGGAGTGTTGTGATGACGATAATAATGATGATAATAGTGATGCTGATGATGAGGTATTCCTTATTATTTTTATCTCTCTCATCATTATTTTTATCTCTCTCATCATTATTTTTCACTCGCGAAAAATAGTAATCACTCGAACATTCACTCCTCACAGTGGCATGGACAACCAAAAAGAGACATCACAGACCATTCTCCAAGACTATTTACATTATATAAACCAAAAATATGGACGTTGTATTATCAGTTACGTTATATAAGAGAGATCTCGCAATCCATTATTCCACGTTCAAATCCAATACCTTATCTTTGTGGCCGATGCTATTGTTCATTGTTAAACGATATTGAATAGAATCCTAAATACATTTTGAATTTGGGAGATTGTTCTGCGATTGTGGTTAAGTTATTATAGGCATAACACAGTATAATGGTTTTGTATGTAGAGTCCTTAGATATGTAGTTATGGTTATTTTATTTGTAGATTTATATGTAGTTTATTACTAATAAACAAATGAAATTTTAACTAGTCAATAGCCCTCGCTACGTTTCATAAAACTGCTTTCACTCATTTACTTGGAATTTTTTCATTAAGAAAGCATATCCATTTAAGTACGTTGTCTGTTTGTCAGCACGACATTTCAACTAAAGCGATTTAATAGAGCATGACCGTCAAACCGAACGTCACATTTTTTATTCAGATTTTCATACCATATCTACCAAATTTCTGACTGTCTACACTATTTTACAAAACAATTATTTAATAGAGACGTTTTTCTACCAATTATGAACACACAAAAATAACTTAGCCACATCGACGTCACCATTTTCAAATAGTAATTCTTTAATATAAGATTAAATTAATTTATTTTTGTACAGATATCACCTGCGAAACAAATCTTATTAATTTTAGTATGTGTATGTGTTTAGTATGTGTATGAACTTGTAATAAAATCTCGTTGACTATACCATTTGCATCTGGCCGGTTTTGGTATCATTAAAAAGTTAAAATTTTAAAGAAGATAATTTCAAATTCAAATTTTGAAAATGTGTGATTTTCATTTGTTTTCTTTACTGCCAAGATGAGTGTGTGTGATGAAGAAATTCGCTACGTTTTAAAATTTTCCTACAAAAAAGGCAAAAATGCAACGCAAGCCGCGAAACAAATTTGTGGTGTTTATGGACTTAGTGCAGTGTCTGTGAGAGTAGCACAAAATTGGTTTAACCGTTTTCAATCCGGAAATTTTAATGTCAAAGATGCACGTCGCTCTGGTCGCCCTGTCACGGATAAAATGGATGCCATTTTTGAAAAAGTGGAGCAAGATCGGCATATCAGTAATTACGATGTAGCTGAAGAACTGGAAATTGATCGCATAATAGTTTTAATGCATTTGGGCAAAGCTGGATATTTGGGTGCCACACGAACTCACTGAAAGAAACCTCATGAACCGTGTCCTTATTTGCGATTATTTATTACAACGTAATGAAACCAAACCATTTTTGAAGAAGCTGATAACTGGTGATGAAAAGTGGATCACGTACGACAAGAACGTGCGAAAAAGGTCGTGGTCAAAGGCCGATCAGACTTCACAGACTGTGGCGAAACTCGAGTTAACTCGCAACAAGGTGATGCTGTGTGTATGGTGGGATTGGAAGGGCATAATTCATTATGAGCTGTTACCGCCAGGCAGAACCATCGATTCTGAACTCTACTGCGAACAACTGATGAGACTAAAGCAAGAAGTTGAGAGAAAGCGGCCGGAATTAGTCAATAGAAGGGGTGTGACTTTTCATCATGATAACGCTAGACCTCACACATTTTTGGCGACTCAACAAAAACTATGTGACTTTGGCTGGGAGATGATGATGCATCCACCGTATAGCCCGGACCTTGCACCTTCAGGTTTCTACCTGTTTCAGTGTCAGGTTAACATCACGTGAGGACTGCCAAAACTACTTGACGCAGTTTTTTGATCAGAAATCGCAAAATTTCTATAGTAATGGGATCATGTCCCTACCCACAATATGGCAAAAAGTTATCGAACAAAATAGTACTTATATTCGTTAGTTAAATTAAAAAAAACTTTATTAAAAAATGTTTTGAATTTTCATAAAAAATGCGAAAAGACTTTTTCCCCAACCCATTATATAGTATTTTAGTATTTAGAATATGTAGATATAGTAAAAATGTTGGATATCATTATATTGCAAATCATATTCTTGTCAGCGCGCAAAGTATTGTGACTAAGTACCATCATGTGTTTCATCCGCTGGTGAATAAACGTTACTAAACTTTTTATCAGTCAGAAAATATCAGTGTATATAACACTATAGCAATAATGTATATTACATAAAAGGTGCACCTCTTTAAAAATATACAATTGTAAACGTATAAACTTTTTACGAATGAACTTTTTACGATTGTTTACGAATGAGTTTTTCCAGACAACCTTTGGGTAGATAAAAATAAAACGCAAAAAATAAGAAACAGCAGAGTAAGGGTAAATGTATAATTTCTTATTCATTCAATAACAGTATATCGCTACAGATTGAAGCTTTATCGCAATGAAAAGCTAAATCATTACTTCATCATGACATCCTTGAAGGATCATCCTGTTTTTATATACACGTATTATAACGACGCGCTATCCAAAAGTATTAAATTTCCTGCAAATCGTAACTCACTACTCATACTCACTCGAATACTAGACTTGAGCAAGATTACTTTTTTTATAATTTCTCGTCAGAGTAGAGAAGAAATTTAATATTATGTACGTGATCAGCGCAATAATCTACCTATTTATTATATTTTTATGTTGATTTAATACCACAAGTGCTCACTTTATTAATGAATATGAATAATGAGTGTGTATGTATTTTCGTATATTGTATAGTTTTTCGTTCCAAGAATAATAAGCTAAACTGCGGAGTGAGGCAATTTAAGCTAATAATCCCATACTAATACTGTTTTTTTGTATTATTATCATTTTGAAGGTCAGGTGTACAATAGAAAGAAATCTGGAATTGTTGGCAACACGGCCAAATACGTTTAATATGTACGACACGATATTGCAGTAATACGATATCATCGTACATAAAGGTGAGTAGATATTGAAAACATCCGCAGGTGTCCATCATCACGTCACTATTTATTAATTAATTATAAAAGAAAGGGGTATTTGATAGTCTGATTTTTATGTACATAAGTCTTATACCTAATTATTTTAATATTTAATATTCATAGAGTACTCTCGAGGACATAAAATTGATTGACGTAGCATCATATTTGAAGCGTGCACATTATATTTTTCTTTTTAACTGTACTCATTAGGGCAATCGAACATAACAAGCTTATTAAATTCTGCTCAACGTCCTCTAATGTGCAATATCAAGCGCATTATAAACAAATCATTTCGGTGAGAAGTACGTACTCTCCGTTACGTTATGAAACTGTCACGTCCGGTACACAAACTTACTTTAAATTTGTCACGATATCATCTTAACATCACGTAAAAGTGGCTTTGAATCGTAAGTAGTGAAAACATTTTAAAGCCCACACGCCAACTGTAACTAAATTTACCTAATTGATGGTATTGGTTGTCTACGAAACTTTGGCAACGGTGAACTAACTTTTTCTGTTGAACTTGAATGATCTACTGTCGGGTCATAACGTTCTAATATAAGGTAAGCTTTCTACCTACAACTGCCGAGTAATTAATGACGAGTAGTTAATGAATAATTATTGAAGCAAGAGAATAAAGTAATTTTAAAGTATCTTCAGCATGGCGTGTGTAAAAGCTATTTCTTTTAGATAACCTTTTGGCGATAACAAGAAATAAAAGAGAAGGAGAGCGAGTGTTAGAATCTATGAATCATTTATAATTTGATAATGATATGTAGATAGAAAAAAGAAAGTACAATATATTAATTATGGGTATTGAAAACCGACAATTTACTTTGTAATTAGAATTTTAAATAAAATGTGTTTATCTCGGATTAATAAAAGACTTAGTAACTTATATGCGAATATAAATTTTGCCCGAAAGCCTCCGACAATACTTATCGGTTTTATTATATAACGATATGGTTTATTGTATTAACGCATTCATCTGTTCAAATTCCGAGTGTGTTCGATATAATTAAATTTTACACGATCACCTCAAAGCTTTCAGACAATAAGCATCGATGAATTTCATGTCTTTTATGATTTCGATTTTATTCTATTATTATTGTTTGTTTTCGTTGTTTTACATTAAATATATTTTTACTGACATGAATTTAAAATTTATGTAGTTACAGGAAAATGAAAGTTAGTAAGTAGAAAGGGGTTTTAAGGTATCAGGTGTTGAAGTTGCTTGTACCCTTGAGTTTATTTCTCAACTTAAGTCTGTATCTTGTTGCACAACAGAGTATTGCTATTACTGAAACGGGTTCCCCACTTCCTTCCCGACCATAAAAGCGTCGGATGCCTTTGTGTTAGAAACGTTATAGTTTTCATTTACATAAATAAGATTTTATTTGGGTTCGACACCTACATCATCTGTCATAAAGAAATTGTTTCAAAGAATTTAGTATGCCTTGAAGATTAGACCCAAAAAAAATTTAGTTCAGTTTACATTACAATAACTTGTTGACTTGTTAAGTCTGGCGGACTGAATTACTATTCGATATATCGATAGAACTTAAAGAAATAAGTCTTGTAAATTGTTCCACTTAAATGTGAATGGTTTACGAGTACCTGATGAGGACGAGGTGAGTTGCGATAATCTAGTACAATGACGTGGCTAATGTTAAGTTGCTGCTGTATTTCACTGAGGTGCGAGGGTGCCCACTCGCAATCAGTGCTCAGAAAAAGTGTATTCTTGGCCCGAGCATCACTGCTCTAGCAAAGAAAAATCTCTTGTCTAGCTAGAAGATCTTGTTTGGAAAACTGCTGTACTTAATTAATTTCTGCTTGCGACGGCATATGGTTTTTCGAATAGTTTTATTCGGGCTAAAAGTGTTTTGATACTGTTCAACCCGTTTTTCCAATCGTACTTAATCGTAACTACGATCGCATTATTCAAAAAAAATATCAGCTCAGCTTAAGATCCTTTAATAATTATTAAAAATCACCGTATTTATCAAATATTGAAGTTACAGAAAAGATTTCAAATCTTAAATTAAAATTTTAAATTATAAAATATTTTTTCAGGTAGGTGCCGTATTTTCGGAAAATATTTTTCGCATATACTTTCTCTCTTTTTTTGATTATTGGAGTATAGATTTCCAAAATATATGAGAATTAAATTTTCAAAGCCCACTGTGTCTTAATTTGTTCTGTGGTTTATGCACGATGCTATAACAGATAAAAAATCTATAAAAAGTCTATAAAAGTTTTATCAATATTTACTACGCACCTCAAAACTGCAAATTGACTCCACTACAGTAGTACAGGGGTTTGGTCTTATTTGAATATTGTGTTAAGTAAAGTGACAATAAAGTAGCTATGGAGTTGGAAATAAATAAATAAAACCCAATATTGGTTTTTATAGTACATCGACTATTAGCTTTTTTATAGTATCTAATACATGACAAAATAAAAATAAAAAATGACATGTAGCATGTAGTCGTTGGGCACCAGAAAGCAGCACGAGGAGGGTGAATTGGGTTGAACTCGAGGATGGATGAAGCCCCCTGTAGTACGTAGATTGTGGTGGTGAACATTTCTGTAACCACCCATTTGACCAAGTTTTTACCATCGCTTTTTGAAAGATAAACAGTCTTGACACATAGTGTTCTCTAGAAACGGTGTAGGTATTGCAGTACAATGGACAAAGAAAGTCGTTGCATGAGGTGAATTATATATTTCAATAATTCAAATTCATTAATTCTTGTAGGTACTATATACATTTATGCATGTCAATCATATTGCGACTGACGTTTTGAAACGATGTTCGTCACTGCGCGAGAATACGTACAGTGCGAAACTCCGTCTTTTAAAATAGAACTACCAAGATTTTTGAATGTAAAACTGGACGATAAAGTAAAAGAAATCAATTCATTGTTATGCAGTTCTGTCGTCTAAAGCGTTCGGTGCGATCAACTGAGTTAGACAAGATCGAACGTGTAGCGGAATAGAGTTCTATTCTTCACAATTTCAATATATATTTTTTACTGATAATTCGTTATTCAGCATCATTACAACCCATAAATGTACCACTGCTGTGCTCGGTTCACCTTTACAGCGTGTGGGACAAAAGCCTCTATCCATCACGCTGATGTGTGGTTTGGTAGACTTCGTACACCTTTAACAACATAATGAAACACTCTCAGACACGAAGGTTTTCTCGCAAGAATTTCCTTCACGGAACCAAGTGATAATTAATTTCTAATATGCGCGTAAATTTCAAAATGTTAATAAAACGATTACGTAGATGTTAAATATTTACTAGATTATCAATGTTTATTATAGTTAGTGAATATGTAAAAACTCTGTTACAGATAATTAATTTTGCTATTTGGCATAAAATATCACATGATATTTACGCATACATTAATATGTAAACATAAAGAGTTCTTCTAGACTTTTTTTTGGTATCCATTATGATGAGAGGATTCAATCGTTTAAAATACTATAGGTATTGTGCTACAAGTGTGCGGAGAATAATTATAATTTATGTTCTTGTATGTTACTATTAAGGCAGGTAAAGTAAAGTAAATAAAATAAGGTAACGTAATAAATGTTTTTTTATATATTTTTAATAACTCAATTTTTTATGATAATGAAATTGAAAACATCTTAATATTTGGAGGGATACAAGCCATCGATTTATCAATGTCATTCTCACGTCTTGAAACTCCTTCTCCGGGCAGCAGGCCCAGTTTAAAAAATCTCGGGTTACCACCAGGGACTATCTCAGCTTATATATAAGACGTCACATTATGCTTTATTCTCCTAACGCTTTCCCAATATTCTTTATTTTTCTTCCAACCATTACAGAAATTTCTTAGGTACATGTTGCGTAACATATTATGTGTAATACGTGATTATGCTTTTATTATGATTTGTACTGTAACATTGTTCTACAATTTGGTATTTTACATGTAATGTACGTGAATATTACTTTCTATATATGTATGCTATATGTGAAAAGTAAGGACTATTTATTGTAAATAAAGTTAAGTGGAATAGAACTAGAAATAAAAATAAAACATATTCGAAAACATTATGAATAGGTATCATTATTTTAAAGTTTTTACATTTTTTTATTTTTTATTATAAAATACATATAATATAATTCTGATCGTATTCTGTACATGAAATAATGATATTATTAGGGGTCTTTATTAACGCATTAGAACCATAAACAATAGTGGTTAGAATTTTTCTCTGTGTGTCTGTGCGTTTGTTCACGCTAATCTCTGAAACGGCTCAACCGATTTCGTTGTAGTTATCGCTTATGTATTGCAGTAAGTATCACTTAATATTTAAGGTTTGTTTCATTGCAATCGGTTTATAAATAAAAAAAGTTATAAAGAGTAAACCTCAGTCTTAAACAATGCAAGCACAATTTCTAAGTGGAAAGCAGTTTCTCTGAATAGTTTTCAGTTTGCTAGTATATTAATAATTTGAATATTTTATTTGTTGTAAAAAATAATGATTAAAAAGAATAGTTGAAAAGATATTTTACCTGTCTTTATTTAAACCATTAGGTATTTATTGTATTGTAAGTGATTAAAGTTACTGCCAAAAACAGTTTCAATATGAGATCATTGTATGGCATCAAAGCCAAAGTGGTAAGTATCAAGTATTTATGTTATGTCTTTGTCAGAGAATTCTAAGAAATAATTTCTTATTGATGGATGAACTGCTGATTTGAGTCGTTACTGCGCCTATTGGTATGTCACCACGCCATAATTTTCCATATACCTATATATGTAAATACATGCTGTGCACCTACAAAATACTTTATTCACTTAGACGACAAGTGAACTTATGTTTGTATTTGAAACTGGTTAAAAGTTGCAGAGATCCCTTTAATCAAATCATTGCAGTAGAAAATACGGTTGTTATAAAATGGATTCTTAATCTGACTAAACAGCTAGAATAAGCCAGTTTAGAGATTTTGCACGCGATTACGAGCAAAGACTAATAAACAAGCTGTTAAAGCTCAGCAGAACTACGAAGGCATAACGTTCTACTGGAGATAAAGTGATTTAGATGTTTTTAGACAGAGCGTTAAGGAACACAACGGCGATTAGGTGTAAAAACGGATTGTGGAACTGCAGTAACATAAATGTAAATGTGATGATCCTTAAAATACTTTCTGAAAACACTCCTCCTTAACATGTCAATGCTAAATTGAATACGAGCTTGATCTGGTAGCGCTAGAAGTCGAAATAGTCGAAGGGTTTAGAGATGTATGATGCAGATTTTTAGGTTTTTTTTTGGTATCTGAACTACAATCATCTGAAGATACGTAGCACCGACTATTTAACTGAATTGACTCTTTAAACACTGCGTCTTAATCGGTTTTTTAGAAATCCAAAAAAAATCCAAAAATCCAAAAATAACGATATATACAAAATATTATTTACCATAAGTTAAAATAAAATTTATCAGATAATATGATTATAAAAAAAATGCAAAATAATAGGTATCAGCTTACATTACGGTGTAGGAAATTCTGTGACATGCATCGCCTGGGAGAAATTTTCAACTATATAATCCAGTTAATGTCAACAGTTTTACCAGCCCATTAGTCATTTAACAGCAACTGAATTGCGTTCCTATTCCACAAAATAATACAAGCGTTAAGTTTTTACGATGACGAAAATACGATAGACCTAATTGGTATTCACAAAAGGCGAAGTTTGTTTAAAAACGGAAGCCTTAATAAAAACAAATTGCTCACAGAATAGTTTAAAGCAAAAATTTTCTCAAAAAAATAAAGGAAAAAATACCAAAATCAGAACGATAGCTGACCTGTTGATCAATTCGAGAAGCGCAGCTACTTCCCGGGATACCGGTGCAATGTTACAAACTCTTAACTTTGGGCATCGTAATGCCTATTATGCTCAACAACACGAGTGTACACGATAATTACATTTACATTTTTATTGTCGCTGGCGAACACATTCAGTTACAGTTCTGTAACAGTTACGTTTCGCAAGCGCGAGATGCACACGCACGCCGGAGCGGTTCAGCCGCCCAACTGACGGGTCTGGCGGGAACTGTTACACGTGGCCCCGATGCACGGCTGTGCTCGTTACCGGGCTACATGCCATTTCTTTCTACAAATGCCAGTCCCCATATCACTTCGCACTTTATTTAAAACTAGCTTGCTAACTGACTTCGCCCGCACAGGACAGTGGCAAAGTAAACAATGCGATCGTGTGGAATGCTTTAGTACCTTCCATTTGGCTTTTTTGTAATTGATAATCACGTAATTGTAATGCAGTGTTTGTATGTAGATTAACTGCGTAAAAGATCGCATAGTGGAAGCTTTTTTTTTTATAATGTTATTAATATATTTAAGGTTCAATAAATACATATATACTATAAGTATTAGGTCAAAACATCATTCATAAAAGCTCTCCCTACCATATCAATCAACATTATTTTTCTCTTTATCATAAACTTCGCAAACCGGCCTACGTTTACATTGATAGGTGAAGAACGAAAACTTTTCAGATAGATTCTTTACTACTTTTTAACATTACTGACTGCATAATTCAGCCAAATTTATACAAAAAAAAAAAAAAAACTTCAACAGATGTTATATATCCCTCTCTTGTGAGCGCTTTTTTATCTACCTATTAGAAAAACCCGCATAAAACACTCCACGCAGAAGTTTGTTGGATTACATTTGAACACATTCCAACGGAGAGACAGACAGATTAGAAAAAAAAAACCTATGATTTTTTTTCTGGAAACTACTGGAGCAAAATTCTGGAAGTTTCCAAATTCGTTTCAACTTTTTCTGATAAGATAATACAATTCAAGTTTATTATCAACCCATATTTCTTTCATCAATTTTATCTTTGTTATATATCATGCTGCATTTTTAATATTCAGTCACAATTTACACAAATATTAATTATCGTAGAATATTCACAAAAATATAATAACATAATCAACTTGTTCTATTTAGTTTTTCAGTAGGTATTTAAACTTTCATACCTCAAACCAAAGTGAAAACTTTTTAGATCATTAGCAGAAGCAAAAAGAAAAGTCAGCATCAAAATAGAAACGTGACAGTGATTCAAACGAGAGAATTTAAAAATAGTTGTCGTTGAAATCTGCTACAATTTTACAGGTTGTTGGCCAAATTGTCTATAAATAGGTGCTTTTTAAAGAATATAATTTATGAACACGCCATAAATATGTTGTAAGTATTATTTATTTTATTTATTTATTTAGTTATTTATTATTATTATGTGTGTTTCATGATTTTCGAAAGTATCATTGCTGTTTTGCCAACAATAATGTTTTATCAATGTTTGCTATTTAATAAACATTAATTGCAAGACCCCAAAGACGGTTATAAGCTATTTCAGGCGGGATGTGACTCCCATCATATTCTCGGGAGTGCCGAAAAATTTGTTTGAAGTGACTATTTGTTCAAACGACTGAAAGTAGCGTCGCTGGTTGAATATTAAACGACTTACGAGTATACTTTATACATACAAAGTACAGTTTACCTTTTTGAACGTTATAATTTCAACATCTTTCACAACCGTTTTTCACGCAAATTTTTTCCAATTGTAACTCATATTATATATATATATATATATATATATAGAGAGAGAGAGAGATATACAAATATCGTCTAATAACAGCCAGTTACAGTTATTTCGGGTATAGTTACTGTTTGTATAGGTCAGAATCATGTTTCTCGAAGCGTACTGGGTTATAAGTATTTTTATAAAACCTATGAGGCTAAATCAGAGCCGTGTTATCTTTCCTATTTTTAAAAACTGCTTATGTATCTTTTATGTTACACGGCAATGCTATGTACTACAACCACATCTGTTGATAAATGGCAATAAGGTTTTAGATGATGATAAAAAAGCCTAACAACATGCCTTGTGGTTGACTTTAAACATCCGGTTACTCTCTACTTAGCCATCCACACTATTACCGGATGCGTCCACCGACGCGAAAAAATTATGACAACATTTTAACTTTTATATTAGTTGCGTGTACAAAGTCCAATTGAAACAAATTGTTTCTATAAATTTATATTTTCAGACGAAGAGAAGAACCTGAATTAGAAACGGTGGAGAAACTCAAGCTGTTCTTCGTGGTGCACTGGCGAGGAGTTGTGTCCATAGTTGTACCGATTCTGGCTATAGTTACCCTAATACCGCTACCACCACAGGTTTCTTCAAATTCAAATACGATAGTACCTTGCATGGGACAAACAGATCATAAAAGATAGTAAAACGAACCCTAGAATAAGTTTAACGCCTCTAGAAACTTATTACTAAATGGTACCTTAAATTTAACAGCACGAAGATCTATACGTCTATTTTGCGAGTTTTTTTTTTGTTGACTTTGTTTTGCTGATTATCCTTTGCTGTTACAAATATCCATGAACGGTGATAATTTACCATGTGGCTCATTTGCTCGTCTGTTGGCTGTTTACAAAAATTATTTTACCTCATTTACTTATTCCATGATAACTGAACAATAAAAATGTGTGTGCCTTTTAATTCTTATGATGAACCTAGACGACATATCTTACAATGACTTTTCGAGTTGCGCGTTCATGAAACTTGGTGTCGAATATTCGTAATGGAATTTTAACTTTGTTTTTCGTTTTGTTTACTATAATGAGTTTCATCTGTATCAATGATGTTCTAATTATTATATTTACAGAGTTATCAGTGGTGTGCCTACTGCCTTTTTGTGATGGCAGTTTTCTGGGTAACTGAGTGTATACCAGTAGCAATTACTTCATTTATACCCGTCATAGTTTTTCCGTTGGCTGGCGTCATGAACACGAGTGAAACTTGTAAGGCCTATATAAATGTAAGTTTCTAGGTTTTTTTTTTGCATTGTTTACTCCTAGTACTAAGCCATTAAAAATCAATTAATATTAAAATTAATACGATTATTATCACAACTCATGACACACATTGCTGATAAGTTAGGTTTTATAGCTTGGGAGAGTTTAAGGTCACAGTGAAACAAAAGCAAAATAAGTATTGACAAACCTTACATACCTTTATCCAACAATTTAAAGAGACTAAAGAGGAGATATTAAGAAATTATTTTATACATCGATTTTACTTTATATAAATTAAAGTATTATTACACACACACACGCAATAAAATGTTCTTCGTGCATCTAAACTTAATAAATAACTCTTAATACTCAACCGGATGTTTTAAAGTGTTTGAGCGTTTTGATCATACATATTTGGTTACGAAGTGATTTTTCGTGGCATTATTTTTCACTTTATCTTTTATTATTTTTGTTTACTTATTAGGACGCTCTATTGATGTTCATTGGGAGCATAATGCTAGCATATTCCGTGGAGCAGTCAGGATTACATAAGCGATTGGCTTACAGTGCTATTCGGCTTATCGGCTATAATCATTATAAGTAAGTACCTAATTAAGAAGCTATAAACAAGCTTATCGATTTAGGAATGAAAGGGGCACCATTTAATAAGAGCCCCAGCCAAATCACCTCGCTCGTGATGTTAAAGGAAGCTTTGCTATAGAACACAACGGTGTAAACTACCTAATTTAATCTCAATGGCACTCTTGTTTCATGATAAATTTCTTTATTAAGTAATCTCTAAATTAACTAAATGAACCATGTGTTGTTTTCGCAATTGGTTTTAAAAGAGAACCTGCTAGTAACTGCTTGCGTCTCAACTGATCCACATCAGTGACGTACCTGTGTTGAACACTTACCATCAAGTGACTCTCATACTTGACTTTAATAATATAATGAAAATCTAACAATACAAGAATTATCATACGCAATAAATAGACCTATAAGCCATTTTTTAAGCTATAGACTAACTACATTTTTTATGTAGCAAGCAGTCCACATAATAAAATGTGGTGAACCCCCAGGTACGTCACTGGCGCATGTTAGTTAAGTCTAAGCAAATCAGCCGATGGTTATTGGTCCCTTTTACCTACAGAAGACCTATATATTAAAGGCATCATTTAAGCGTTGTTAACCAAGATTGAAGCGGACTCACTCCAATCGAAATACGTAAAAGAATTCTTATTTGATTCTATAAGAAAGGTGGTAGTGATCAGACTGCTAAAGAACACTACCGTCATACAACCCTGTACTTCTCAGTTTGAAGACCAAATCGAAATTATCTTCCCTAGTTTAAATTTACAATTATATAATACTAGGCCCTTAATTAATAACAATATTGTCATTAATCATTTGTTACTTCATACTATAAGAAATTTACCTTTTAGGTTATGCGGAAAAACATATAACTGTTGTTATACTTATTTCAGTAGACGACTCAATAGAATAGAAATTATTATAAAAAAAATGTAGTTTTGATAATTTCGACTTTTTAATATCGAATATTAGCCTCCCAGCAAAATAATACATTGTCTGCCATTCGGAATATAAAATGAATCCTTTTTTTTCTTATTATCAGGTTACTCGCAGCAATGTGTCTGGTAACAATGTTTGTGTCGATGTGGATCACAAACACAGCTGCTGCTACCATGATGGTTCCAATAAACTTTGCTGTATTGGGCGTCTTTGAAAACGTAAGTCCCATTGTTTTGGTACCAAGTATCATTCATTAAATGAAAATTAAACGTTCACACATTCACACCTTCCCACAATGTTATCTATCTGTTTTGCGAGTGGCGGGGGCGTACACAAATATGACACCACAAATACACACTCGACAACGTTCATTTATCTGTCACAAATATCTACCTTGGCTGGAAGGCAGGGTCATGACCAACTGGGGTAGGAGATCGCCTTATCTAATGTCCATTATCTGATTTACCATATAAAGATTAATAAAAGAAACAGTTATTTACTATTTTGAATTTTTGATCAAACATGATTAATTAATGAATGGGTCCCAAATGTGAGTAAATAATGTTCCAGTATAAACTATTGAAAATCTACGAAACTCGTGCCGACGGGGACAACGTGGCATCTGATATAACTTCTTGTTACTTCTGTGCAGCTACATACGCTGCAACTATAGGTAAGAAAATCATGAAATCGTTGAACACAGAGAATTGCTTTGACTTAGGCAATTGTTATGTTATTAAACTGCAAGTATTATCTATTATCCTACTAGCCTCACGTAGTTTGTATGTCCAATAGCCAAAGTGATAAGGAGTAACCGCCATTCATACATGTCTAATTATATGATTTTATGGAAATAATTTTCGTGTTTATCTATTATCGATTTCATGTTACTTAATGTTACAATGTTACATCATGTTACAATGTTACAAGAATTACTTAAATACCTTTTAAAGTTAATAAAACGTGTATCGCGTAATGAACGTGAAAATAGCGAGTTTGAAATTAATCTTTTTTTTTATATAATTAACTAGTGACCCATCCCGAAATTGGTTTGGATGTAACAATTCATTATTATACATTTAAACATTTGATATATAGCCTATGGTCATTTGCAATAATGTATCTTTCATATAGTAAAAGTATTTTTATGTGGATGCAGTAGTGCCAGAGATTAATTACCCTTTGCAAATGCACAGGCTCACAAACTTCACACTTTTTCATAATATTAATATATTTGACAATAATTACTATTAAAATAGTAAACATTTTTATTTAATGAGATATGTTTTAACTGTTGTAGGTGGTGTTGGCACTTTAGTAGGAACTGCAACTAATTTAGCCTTTAAAGGCCTTTTTGTGAGGTAATAAATATTAATTAATTTTTGAAACAAGTTTTCTGTTATAACATTCGCTTATCACGCCGACATAATATGTCAAAAATATTACTAATATATAATAATGAAATACTAATAAATTATAAATTTGTATAAATAAATGTTTAAACATTCACACCCCTTCACCCCCCCTTGACCCCGATACTAGAGAACAGAGCTATGGGGTCGTCAAAGAGATATTGTTAAAGCAGTTATTGCCTAGCGGATTTAAATGTCTTACAGGGGGGCTGCGTTCGATAATTATACGCATCTGTATGTTATCAAAATGATGTGCAATTAGAAATTTTTATTTGCTTCGGTAATGTCGTGGATAAATCTGTATATAAAGTTCTAATAGACAAATTATTGTTGTAGTAATAATTTTGATTTATTCAACAGTACCTATCCAACTGCTCCCGAATACCTATCTTTCCCCAAGTTTTCTGCATTCACAATTCCCTTGATGATTGTGAACATGTTATTTATGTACCTCTATATGATTGTGGTGTTCTTCGGATTCTTGAGGTATGTTTATAATGATTTACAATGTTTCTGTTGTCTGAATTTTGTTTTTTAATTAATCACATTTTTCTTACAGTATATAATTATAAGATGTTATTAAAGTTATTTGCTTAAAATAGGGATGGCACTATTGTATTCTTAAAGTGTACTATCGAAAATTCCTAGATATTGTACTACGAATATACATTACGAACTTGCAACAATCGGAACACGGACGCTTCCTAAGTATGAACCGTGCCTGGCGGGAACTCCCTTTGTCAAAACATAATTATTGACTTAATATCTCTTGTTAATTGTAGTCCCTTTCGCTCTCACCCTAATATTAATTCAGTTCGCGTATTTAATCTATTGAGATGAAATATATGTATATTACGTCATAATTCCAATTAGGTATACGATCATAAACTTAATATACTAGTAAAACAAAAAAAACATGTACTACTATTTTGGACACTATTCCGGTAAAATCGAGAGATTCAATTACAAGCAAATACGGTGTGAACTTGCGATATTTAAATAAAATATTTTTAATTTTCTACAATTTTGAAGTAACATAACACTAGTTTATTTTTTTATCTACGTACAAGTATAATTGTAATGAATTATCAAATTATTTTCGGTTGTATGAGAAACGGCTAGTTGTAATGATAATCGTGTTGTATATGTTCAATAAAAATATTGTATAAATATTGTTTCAGGCCAAAGAGTGAAGTAGCTAAAAAAGCAAAGTTGACCCCCGACGGAATAGCAGCAGCAAAAAAAGCTGTCAACGAAGATTGGGCAAAACTTGGTCCAATATCTTTTTGGGAAACAGTATGAAATTCTAAATTTAATTATATTATTAATTAAGAAGTTCATTAAATATTTAAAATCATTGATCAAAATATGAAAATATTTCATAATTTTTAATTTAATTTCTTAGTAATTGCATCTCATTATTTTCATCATATTGTAGTGTATTTAATCTTTGAACCGATAATTAAAGTACATACATAGGTAAAACGAAACTTGGTATTACATTTTAGCGGGTAGGTTTGATATAACAGTAAAGCTTTATATCCTTCCAAATACAACACATAAATCTTTATTATAACGTTAATAAGCGTCGATGTTTCTGCTATGTTGGTAAGCCTTGTTCTGCTACACTGAACTCTTAAACAATAAGTAAAGCAAGCACCTGCCCGTTCTTCTTACTGTTTTATTTCCTTATTTCATATCAAATTTATACAGGTGATACGACAATAATATTGGTTATTCATATAACCGATAGCAAATCTAATTTGACAAAATTGCGGTGACATATGCTATAGACCAAGACAGTTCAACCAATATTGGAAGTGCAAGTCCGACAGCCTGCCGCTACCTAGTATAAAATACAAAATATATATTTTGAGCTATAAAAGCTTTAATCAATAATAATAGAATAGTAATATTAATACAACTTGATTCAATTGAGGACAAAAATGTTAACTAGTGAGACCCTTTGTAGTGGTTTTTAAGCTACTCATTTTGCAATGGTTGGCGCTAAATCTGAGATACAAAGTAAAATTAAATCAAAACTGTATTTAGTGGACTACTTTTGGCGGGCAAATGCGTTGACGGGCCACATTCACTGTATATGTACTGTAAATAACTGTGCTTAAAGGGAAGCTGAAAGCACTGATATTCCTGTGCCAACAATATTTAAATGTATAGCACATTGCACCAGATTGAAGGTTTGAAGTTATTGTAAATATACTATCAAACAGATGAGCAAAACATTTTTATTCAAGATTTGTAATAAAGCTTTGGAAGTAGAGAAAACAACATACGGTGAATTATCAGAGAACGAAAGACTTGTTTCATTGTGATAATTTTTTATTGCCGAGTATTTGACGTATATATAGAAAATTTGAAAACTCTAAAAGAATATTTATTGACAGGACATTTAAGTTGGTGCCGAAATGATTTCACTAACTAAATGTTATAGGTACATGGTGAAATAGAAAGCACTTTTAGGCCGAATAAAAGTTGCAATCATATGTTATATTTTCCGAATTAATCATAAGTATTGTTCTGTATGGCATACAACAAAAACCCCTGTAGATTTTGAAATGTTTTTCCCAATTATTAACGTAATTCGATGGTATTACCTTTTCATAAAGGCATTGTGGAAAACACTAAATGAAATTGCAATTAAATCAAAAAATAGTTTGTGTACTACTCCATCACTTCTACTGATCAATTTAATAACTTTACATAGAAGCATATTGTACCCATAACTCAAATAGTTTGTTGTTTATTAACATATTATTGTGTAACAATATAATTGACGCCCATACGTACGGCAATTACTATTGAAAGAGATTATCTTTTAAATTACACTCAAATGCAGCTTTTGAACGAAGAAATCTGTTTTTAATATTTTTGGTAAACAAGATCACCGGTATTAACTTGAAAAAAAATATCATTCGAAACACACAAATTGGATTGATCACGCGATATCACGATATCAGCTGCTGCATAACGTCGGCACTGTGTAAGTGAACATTGTGCATAGTCTTTTTCTAAAGAGATATTAATTGTATTAATAAGGGAAGTAAGTATTAATAAGTTGGGTACATTTTTTAAACAAATTATTTGGGTACACCCGTAATTCTGACTCTCACAGAAATACGTGGTCTCATTATTCCGTTAAACGTGTTCCATAATGGGATAGTTGGGAATTTTCTTTCCGCAGCTTCCATTACTTCTACAAGTACTCTCCGACCCGTTATGCAAGGAATGAAACTTCCGGGAAGAAATTTTGTAATAGTTCCATCATGGGACAACTTAATTGGGACTACTGATAATACTGGAGAAATAATTTTGAATATTTCATTAATGAAAATACAGACATGTGTATATGGTTACTTTTGATTTTAAAATTATATCACCGTGTACATTTTATATTTTAGCTATACCGGGTACTCACGATTTTTGTGTTATTTTTATCGATATTACACGAATCATGGTGCAGTGCAGTCCCGCCGTGACCATGATACTCCGCCCCCTAAGACAATAACCGTGGTCATGCCAGTAGATGAAAACGGTGTGACCGCAGGACCAAAATGGAAATTATTTGATTCTGATTTTTTTATTGACTGTTATTATTTTTTTACTTTTAGTGTTAATAATAAATAATAAGATTCACGTTCTACTCAGTGCAATAGTTATAACAGTTACAATAACCTAGTCTATTCTTATAATCGATAGTACCATGTAGTACTCCCATATAGTGTAATGAACCTTCCGTTCTTAAATATATCCCTTTTAGATACATAATACATATGAACGAGAACTACCATTCTTAATTCTATTTCTTCTATAACATAGTTCTTTAACAATGAAAAAGATAAAATTTAATTTATCAATAATAAAATTGTAATTTAAAGATTTCATTTCTCTTGGAATTCAAATTAATAAAAAAAATAAACGGAGTTCGCACAATCCCCGCATGATGCTTGAAACTGCGCTAGCTTTGCGACTTCGTCATTCTTTTTTAGACTTTACTTAATTTACGTAATTTGTTCCACACTTTGAGTCGACTCTGCACCACTGACAATTGAGCTTTATTGAAGGACTAGCAATCCGCCGTTGCAATCCGCAAATAACTTCGGAAAGCCCATACCTATGTTTACTAATAGCAACCGCATCCGGAATAACTATTAATTTTCCTCATTAGATTTAATTAATTTAATTTTTGCATAATTTTATTGTTTTAGTTCTATGACTTCGGAACCTTTTTTTCATGTTAATAGCCTACCAACGAGCAGACGAGTTACCTGATGGTAAGTGGTTACGGTCGTCCATGGATATCAGCAAGACCAAAGGTATCACTGATGTCGGCCAGGAAATGAGAAGAAGGTAAGAAACAACGTACTGGCTCTCAAGGCGCCAGCCGGAACGACGAGTGATTTGGCGGCTGACTCAAGCATATGAGGGTTGGAGGATTGGAGCAGATATTGGTATTGAAAGGTGGTAGCTAGCCAGGCAAGCTTCACGGAAAGATACCAGTAATAATATTAATGGCTTAATATAAATATATTAATTAATCTTTACACGAAACCCTACCATCAAGCAGGCTGGTTTCTGTCGTCTCTTACGATACCCTGTTCTGCTAGCGTGAGATTGAGAGGAGTTATCTAAGCCGCCACAATACAGCCTATTAATTTATTGTAATAGCTGAAGGAGACAATTAGAACTTTGAATGAATAATGAAATATAAATCAATCAAATTTTATGTAATATAACGCGGGGGCAGATTCATTTCTCAGAATGACAAGTGTCGTAAATAATGATTAATAATATTAGCTACAAATATTTTGTCCCTGTTAGCGAAATGATAAACGAACTGTATTTATTACTAAACTAGAACCTCGTGCTACTGAGTTGGCGCATACTCACGCATCTATTTCAATAGACTTCAGCCAAATGGAAATCCTATAGATATGAGATCTTTGGATCTAGCACGGTTGGTGCGGAAGCTTGAGATTAGTTTCCACTAGCCTTGGCACTTTGGACTGGTTTATTTTGATTTTTAAATAGTAAGCTGGTTACTTACGCGACCCAGGTTTTTACGCAGCTCGTCGAAGGCAAGTAACGCCAAACTTTTAATTTCAAAAAACAAAGATTTTTTGATATACCAATACCAAATATTCTGAATATACCAAATATTCTGAATACAATTCTTAACTATGTGGCGATGCAATTCATGTTTAAATTTCTTTAACGGTTTCCTCGTGATACGTGCTGGATAGACGGCAAGCTAAACAGATTTATCTACAACTACTCTATGTAAAAAAGATGAATTGGCCACTAGTATACTATACTAATACATATATAGTATATCTATATTACATAGCGTACTGGTAACAAATCCTAATTATATTATTTATTAATAAAAAACTTAACATGCGAATTTGGCTTTTTATTAGTTTTATTATCATTGTATTGTTCGTATTATCATTGTCATATCATGGTCGTAGAAACATCATACACTTTGCTTAAATTTACATAATACTTTTTAAATTTTACTTTGCTTTAATAAACATATTTTTGTGCAGATGGTGATCATTTTATTCGGTGGTGCTATGGTACTGTTTTTTTTCCGCTCTCCACAACTATTCACTGGATGGGGTGATTTACTTGAAAAACACTATGAAAAGGAAAGCAGATTGTAAGGATGTTTATTATTATTACATATTATCACGTAACTTCAATTTAATGGCAGCGTAATTGAAGTATTTGGATTTTTGGGATGAAGCTTTCAATGTCATTTATGTACCTTAATGTATTAGAGAAATATCATAAATATACGTAACTTCAATTCGTTTCTTTGATTTTTGGAACATTTTAATTTTATTTTGTTTAGATAGGATAGAATGCAGTAGTTAACCGTTTACTTAAAGTTAGTTAATATTGCTACTATCCATTTTTTTAATAAATGTATTTTATTTTATAGCATACTTGATTCCTCATTGGCGGGAATCATAATATTTCTGATGATGCTTTTGCCAGCGAATTTGTTGTTCTTTAAAAACTTCACTGCAAAATGTAAGCGATTATAAATTTCAAGTTATTTTAAACAAATATATTTTTTTATAGGTACTTACATCAAAATACTTGACTTCATTAATTATTTTGAGGAGCTAAACTTTTATGAAGGCATATATTCATATGTATCCATAATTCTGGGGGTGAGAATTAAGTTTGCCATTTGCCATACCAGCTTATGATATTATTATATGTAACGTATGTGTATTATATGTAACGGCCATCTTTGAACGAATTGCTCTCCATCTCATGTCTTCGTTAATCCACATACTTCAAAATGCATCTGACACTGCTGCCTGAAGGTCCAATTTTACAGACGACTACCATTCTTGTAACCCTGACTTCTGTCTATATGTATGTATTTAAGCTATCTAATATAATGAACCTTGTAGTATTCCCGATTTTTAGTTGAAGAGGACCTTACAAAACAACGAATCAGAGCTGTACTCGATTGGACGCATATGATATCATCCATGCCGTTCAGTTTCGCGTTTTTACTAGGTGAGTCTTTGTTTTAAATATTTTCCATTATTTCTCTTATGGTCAAATTATTTTTCTTCGAAAAACATCCAAGGAACGTTCTTCTTTCATATTGATTTACCGTGGGAAATATGGGAATAATAGCAGCAGTAGTAACTTAGTTGTATGAAGGTCGGGCTTCTGAACGGGAGACTCGAGTTCGAATCCTGTACGCACCTTTAATTTTTGAAATTACATATGTCCGTAATACAAAATGATTATAATGAAGGAAAATCTCGTGAGGAAATCCACATGCCCGAAAGTTCTCCATAACGTACTCAAAGGTATGTGAAGTAAACCAATTAGCAATTGGTACTTGGCACTTGTTCTTCACGCATCGTGGTGGACTATGGCCTTAATCGCTCATTGTGAGAGGAAACCCATAATTCTCCAGCAATGAGATAATAGTGGGTTGTAATGATGATGAAGCATTCGCTACCATATGCAATAACACCATATACAATGACTAGTTTGTTATCCATCATATTCTTATTTTATACATCAACCAATTTCAATTATTTTAAGATCGATAAAGTCTACGTGAACTCTGATAATAGCGTAGTGTAGATGTGAATAAAATCTTGTTTATCTTATATTTGTAGGTGGTGGATTTGCACTTTCCAACGCAGCCAAGAAAACTGGTCTCAACGAGAAATTGGGCGAAACATTGCAAAAAGCTCAAAATTTGCCTGATATATTAATTTTGCTAATAATAGTCATTGTCGTGATTTTCTTCACGAATTTTGCTTCTAATGTGGCAGTGGTCAACGTGTTTGCGCCAATCGTTATGCAGTTGGTAAGAAATTTAATTGTATACAAATTTGTGTCTGTCTCTAATTCTAACGATTAATCTAATGTTCTTTGATCCTGATGCAAATATTGCTACTTTTGTTTAAAAAACAATATTTCATCAAACAGCGTATAATGTAACAACTGAATTTTATAAAAGAAACTTTAGACACAAGGGAAGTTTTTTAAATATGCTCGCATCCATTTATCAACTGGAGAAGATTTCATGATCTTCAAATGATAGTACAAAAATTTTGTAATGATAATTTCGAATCATTCAAAGAAAAAATCAACTCTTAACAAATACGATGCTACAGATGAGTCTGGTACGCCACATGGAATTATACAACATCGAGGTTCATGACATCAACCATTTATGACATCGAACACGTCACATCGATAGCTTATTATAAGAATCTTTCATCACATCGAAAGTTTGAGGAGGATTGCTCGTAACATTGATATCTTATGATATCGAAAGTTTAATAAATCGGAGTTTTATAACTTCTTGATTATTTTCTCAAATGCCCTTTTCTTGGGAAGATTTTTTTCCAGTGATACTGGCTTCTCTAGGCAATGATTACAGGTAAATAGGATTCTCAAATTACTCCTCGAAAGGCATCCGGTGTAAATGGGTGGACTCTGGTATCTCATGTGATCGTACCGATGGCTGTCTTGTCCTGATACAGGAATTAAGGCTTTTTATGTGAACAATCGATAAGAAAGCTGACAGAATTCATATTATACGGTCATGGGCCAAAGGCATCACCGATATGTCGCTAACCGAGAAGGGAATGGGAAATCCCATATTTAAAAAGTTTAAGGTTTAATTCTACAATGACGGTCGAAGTTGCTTACTTCTAGGTAATCTCATCAAACAATAATTATGAGTACCGTCTTAATAAAATATAAATTGGTAATTGGTTGGTACAAAACTTTTTGTTGCTGGTGTATGGCTTAAGATTGCTGACGACTTTGAATAACCAGCCTTTGCGGTTTCTTTAACTTTTTCCTCATATTGTGGTCTTCCCTGGCTTAATCACTGCGGCCGTAACATGTCGCTTAAATGCCCTAAAGCCGGAAATCAAAGGACGTTTCTTATTTCATTTCTTAAACATATATTTTTCTGTTGCAGGCAAAAGAAACTAACAGAAATCCTTTAATGTATACATTAGCTGCTGGTCTTTCCGCGTCATTTGCGTTCATGATACCCGTTGGTACTCCTGGTAATCTCATAGTGCAGAGCGCTGCAAACATTCCTACTAAAAAAATGGTATGATAAATTTATACATTTTTGTAAGATTAATTTACAGCCAATGGGCAGACGAGGCACATAATGGTATGCGCTCATCACCATCTAAGCACATACTTAACACCAAGGGTCACAGGCTCGCATAAAAAGCGCTGTAAAGTATAAAGGCTACATTCGTAGCATTTCAGGAGCCGGTTATTTCTTTTACATCAAAATAATAACGATGTCTTCGACATTACCGGGGTTTTCAACATCAAACACAATAGATTAAGAAAAAATGAAAAACATTCGGTTTACTTATTTCATGTCTCAGGTGATCGCTGGTATCGGACCTACAATTACAGTCATCTTAACGACATGGCTCGGCGTGTACTTTTGGGGTCCAATAATTTGGAGTGACCTTCGCACAAAGCCTGATTGGGCGGCTGCAATGGTTATGTGATTTTTTATGGTATTTTTTTTTATCTGTTAGGTAGTTCTGTTATTTTCAAATATATCTTTTTCTGGTAATTTGCTATAGGAGAAATAAATTTTGTTATTAACTTTTTCGTTTCATTTAATTTAATCAATGTTCAAAATGGGATGCATTTATAAAAATAATAAATATAATTCTGTAAGTAGTTTGTTATATAAAACAGAATAATTCGACATGAATTCAAAATTTCAACTGGTTCTAATTCAATGCCTTTAATAAATTGTTATAAAGAAAGCTGCATAGAGAATTCATAACATACTTTTAAATTTACTGTCAGAAATATGTCTAGTCAAGAATTTGGTGTTTGTATATCAGTTATGGTAAATATAGAAAAACATATTGGAATTTACAATACAATACAATACACTTTATTGTACACCACAAGGAAATACACATTTGGAAAAACAAGAAAACGGTGTAAACAATCGCTGACCTTATCGCTAAGAGCGATTTCTTCCAGGCAACCTAAGGTCGAGAGGAATCAAGTGAAATAAAAATGTTAGGGCGGTGCACAATTACTAAAACTAAGAATAAACAAAAAAGAAAGAAAAAAAACGCAAGGTGTTCATGAACATAGCTAAAGAGAAAGCAAATCAAAAGAAAAAAATAAAAAAAAAATAAAAAAGAAAGATGGGGAGAAATGGCAAAATTAAACTGACATATAGTGCGCTTTAACCTGAGTCTTGAAAGAATGTAGAGAAGGAGCACGACGAATGCAGAGTGGAAGTGAGTTCCATAATGACACAGAAAGAGCTGAGAAGGATTTTTTATAGAAGTTAGATGAGTGGATTGGAGTGCGCAGAGACAGATTAGTAGTAGAACGCAGGAACCGATTGCTAACGTGCGACATGTATAAATATTGAAAGCGGTCTTTAAGGTACTGTGGTGCCAGAGGATTAAATAGTACGCAGTAGAGAGTAGAAAGTATATGAGTATTCCGGCGAAGGCGGATCGGAAGCCACTTGAGTTTAACACGAAATTCTGACACATGATCGTATTTGCGAAGCCCAAATATGAATCTAATGCATAAATTCTGGAGTCGTTCAAGCTTATTTAGTTGGTCATCTGTAATATCAAGATAGCAAATGTCCGCATAATCAAGAATTGAGAGGAGCAGAGTATGAGCAAGCGTTATTTTAGTAGGAATGGGTGGAAAGTATTGTAGCCTGCGAAGCGATCCTACCGCCGCAAATACTTTTCGACTTACTTCAGTGATTTGAGGCGACCACGAAAAATTGCTATCCATGATTATGCCAAGGTTTTTAACTTTATCTTGGTAAGGAATTCCAATCCCATCAAATTTAATAGGTGGCAGAAATGACCAATCTATTTTAGAGCAGAGCCTGGAAGATCCAACCACTATAGCTTGGGACTTTGACGGGTTGACTTGTAAGCCATATGATTCGCTCCAATCCAAGATACTAGCCAGGTCAGCGTTAATGGAGTCTACAGCGTTAGGGAGATCATCTAGAAATGGCTGTGTGTTTATCAATCTTGAAATCGCATCAATAATTACTTAATTTCAAAAAGTTTAGTACAACAAATTTAAAGGAGCTAGATTTTGTAACTTTTGCAGTTTTTTTCTGTTTTTATCTCAAACTCTACTTAGGTACCGTGTTCCACGATAATCCCAGATTTGGCGAGGATCGAATCCAAAGTCGGTAAAAAGATAATCATTCGCAGTTTTACTCATAACATTTACTATTAAGTCACGATTTATGTTCAGTAGTTATGAATATTTTTAAACAGTATTTATGAATATAATATATTTTTCTAATGCAGTTTCAACAACAACTGTACCTCCTTGCACTCATGCTTGTAAAATAAATGCATTAATAATCAGAATCAGTAAACGGGAATTGATTTGGTTAGAGTTAAAATTCTCTTCCATTCATCGATTTGAAAACTTAGTTTTATAGATCCTCATGACCAGCTCGATTATGGATAGTACTAATTTATGCTGTATATTATCGCACGAATGTGACAAATAATTTAATAGGTTTAATAAAATTTCGTATCAAATACTATGTCCAATTTATCAGTAAACTTGAGTGAAAGTGCCAGAGTTGAAGAAAATATTAATGCAGCAGAATCACTGTAAATATATATTTCCCTGTACTTTTTGATAACTATAGATAGACTGTACAATTATTCATTGAGATAAAAAATCTAGGTTAAGAATGAGTAAAAAAATTTATATAGAATTAATTTTAATAAAGATTTTCGAACCGTATTTTATATTATAAGAAGTCTCAAAGTACACATTTCGAGTTCAAACTCTTATCAAGCAAAGATATACATTTTGCAAAGTTAGTACCTATCGATTATTCTAAGTACCAATAATTGTATAAATTTGAATTGTACAAATAAGTACGTGTATAGTACAACTTTTGATTTAACAATTAAAGTACACACAGAAAAAGTGAAGGAAATACATTTATATAACATAATAATGTGCAAGGGTACTATTTATTACATTTAGAAATTAACTTTAGTATTGAGTAAATTAATTTTAAAGAAATGTTTTAGCCCAGAAGATCCTAAACTAACAGTATGGGATAAATTCAAAATGTTTGGTCTTACTCATTGGCGAGGCGTAGTTTGCATATTTACGCCTTTTGTACTCATTCCGATTCTTCTAAGTTTTCCGCCATTGGTAAGTATTAGAGAATCTAGTAAATTATCATATCATAAATAAAAGCGGCTCAGGCTTTTATAGTTATACACAAATAAGTTATATAAATATTGCTTCCGTTATACCTCAAATAGGTAAATAGAAGGAACTGGCTTGTTCAGTAATTTTCCTTTTTAGTGAAATAGATATTAATAAAAGCACGTTTTCGGTTTTTTAATATATTATTTTATTTTTAACTAGTCTCGGTTAAGATGTCGAAGTCAATTTAAAACCGAATTTCCACTTTCTTCTATAGCCAGCGTCGTGTTGTTGATAACATTAGTAATTAACAATTGCGCTACGTCAGCCACTTACCATCAATTAATCAGTTTATCAATTATGTACTTACAAAAATCCCTTTGCCTGGAATCAAATTGAGACTCTGCACTCCTCGTTACTTAAAGTCACTACGTAAAATGTAAAATATATGTACCTACATTTCAAGATATCATTGTCATTTAAGAACTTTATTCCCAGATTTTTTATATTTTTCAGAAATATCAATGGTGTGCCTACACTTTAGTTCTAATGGCTGTATTTTGGGTGACAGAATGCATACCGCTACCTGTAACATCTTTTTTACCTGTCATAATTTTCCCTCTATCTGGAATAATGGACACTGCTACAACTTGCAAGTGTTATATCAATGTGAGTAACTTTACCTTAATTAATAAGCAGGAAGTTCTCCAGCTAGAGTAGTTATTTTAAAGACAATTAATGTGATAATTGATTGTTGTAGCTACTATAGCCCACACGAAACAAAATTACAAAACTTTGAATTGGCCAATAAGTATATCCCTCGTAAAACTAAAGTGTTCATACGACCTTCATGCTCGAAGAATAACAAATATACCAATATGATACTTAAACTTAAGAACAATATACTCTCATTATTTTTATGACAAATATATCTGTTCTATATGCACATAATTAAGATTCTCCCATAATGTGTAGGATAAAGGATAATCTTCCATCGAGCGCATAAGCCTTTGATCTGGTTGATTTCCATGGGCAACGGAGACCACTAACCATTAGGTGGATGGCCTCTTTGTTTATTGAATAGGTACACAATAAAGCATAAAGTCTACTATTCCGCACTTGTCCAAAGTTCTAAACTCTAATTGGGTTAAAACATTTTTAAAATATAAGGAAGCACTTTCAAGTATCGACGTTCGAACTGTTAAGCATTAACTCTTGATAAATAATTAACGGTAAAATTTCACAATCCCCAACAACAATAAGTTAGTAAAATGCTTTTATTTAAGGACTCTGTGTTGATGTTCCTCGCAAGCATGATCCTAGCGTACTCTGTGGAACAGTCTGGTTTACACAAGCGTTTGGCTCTATGTGCAATTCGGGCTATTGGTTATTCTCATTACAGGCAAGTACATGTTACATAAATATAAATAAAATGTAACACTTTTAATAGAATTAATTCAATTAGATTTATATATGAAACTTAAATCTTTTTAAGCTATATATGTTCATACAAAATAATATATTGGGATCAATTTGGTTACCATTAACGGCTCATTTCAAGGCACAAATTTGTCCTTGTAGTTGAGAAGGCCTCGAGTGTATTCAATGACGGTTCTCTAGTATACGTTGGTCAAAGGAAATAGTGAAATACTCAAGTATCGGAAGTTCTTATGCCACCTGAAGACAGTGGACAAGGATTGGTGACTGCTATCTAAAGATAATACCATGTCATTCCTGATCACGCTTGAGTTCCTTCTCAGTCATTTATTATAGACAGATGTGGTCATGGTCAGTCGTTCACTACCTAATTGGCAACGGATATTACTCGTATAAAGAATATTGGTTAGTTTTAAGAATTATTTCAGACTCCTGTTTGCCATGTCATTTATAACAATGTTCATATCAATGTGGATCACGAATACAGCAGCGACTACTATGATGGTGCCAATAATTTTTGCAGTGTTGAAGGTTTTTGAAGATGTACGTATAAACTTACTTTTGCATACTTGTTGTTTAGTTTTTATTGAATGATCTATTTGAATAAATTTCAATACGTCTATTATATGATGGATTTCTGAAACAACATAAATGTAACATATCTATAAAATTTGGATCAGGCTATAGTTTCAATGAAGGTAATGTTTTAATAACTGTCCTCAGATCACAGGTCCGGCAGATTATGGGCTATGGAACAATAAGCTGTTTCAAATAATATTAACAGAATTTGTACAATTTAGTCAAGGTTGAATGTTGATTTTTCTCTCAAATATATTAATTAGTCTAAAAAGAGAATTAATGTTTATAAGCTGGCCCACACACTGAGATGTTGTATTTCGCGGGTTTAACTTACAAATACAGTTAAAACATTATAAAACTGAATAAAATCTACCTCTAAATATCTGTTACAATAATATTTGCTTCAACCAGGAATCGATCCTTGATCTCTTCACCCTGCAGACTGTGTCACTACCAAGTGGACTACGAGAAGCCTTAGGAATTATATCTAATTCAATTGTTTGTAAGCTCGGAGATAAAACGAAAACTTTTATGACTTATTATACAATTGCAGCTAAATCTATTACAAATATACGACATGGACAGTGATGGTGATCAAATAGCATCCGACATAACCACGTGTTACTTCTGCGCAGTCACATATTCTTCAACCATAGGTAATAAACGAAAAGTAACAATTCGTAATTTAGAATAAGCTTACCTCAATAGACGAAATAGATCCGATAAACAAATAGAGGGACCATGTGGCGGCAAGTGTTCATGGCTATCCATGGACACACACAGTGTTAAAGACTACACCGACTCGTTGTCATCCAAGAAGAAAACTGGAAACCAGTTTTATAATGGTTTTCCAACACTGCACCCGATTAAAAAAATGCCGTTTATTCTATAAGGTGGGTGGTTCGCAGACAGATAAAGAACTACCACGCATGAATATCATCTGGATTAATGTGTGGTACAGAGGCCTCTAACAAGAGAGACTTAGCATTGACTCGGCCGTTTTTTAGCAGGTTACATCATGAGTAGGGAGCACGAAAGGAGCAAAGCAGGGTAAATATGAAGCCAAAGTGTTTGGTGGAACTGCTTAAAGACATATTACATATATTTTATAATCCATTATTTTTATTTGAATATTATATAATCTTGTAAAATAGTGCGAGAAAAAAAGATGAAACATATTAAACAATTATTTCAAATAGGTAGTTTTTTGTGTTTTAAGAAACTATTCAGTATTTACTATTATAGTGATTCCGAGTTTCAGTTGAGTTTCATATTATAAGTAATAAAACATGTATTATTTGTTATAAAAATGTTTTTTCCTAATTCCGCAATTCTCTTCCAGGTGGCATTGGTACGATAGTAGGTACTGCTACAAATCTTGTCTTCAAGGGATTATATGTAAAGTAAGATACTATGGAAACATTTTTAAATAAAACAATTTCATCTATGTACACCGTTATAACATCACATACTTTTTTATTGTCAAAATTTTACTGGCTGCCGACGCACATTTTTTGAGTTGCGTTGAGCTACGTTAGAAGGGAGATCCAGCGTAAAATAGGATCAATTGAAGTTGGTTATTCTCTGAACCACAACGGGAATGGGTTTGACAACTGACTGATACATTTTTAATCGACTTCTTAATCAAAACTTTTTTAATTACTCAATATTCGAACCTAAAGTCCAATAATTTGAAATCGTTAACTAAAGAGAAATAAAAGAATATGGTGAATGTTGTCTTGTAGACAGCGTAGAGATTTTTAAATGCGTCTTATTCAGGTAATTAAACATTCAAAGCTTAAAATACTGTTAAGGAAACTCGTAATCATACTAAAGGTCGTTGTAGCTCAATTGGTAAGACAAAGTTTTTTGATTTCGTATCCCAGTCGGGTTAACTTAACGGATATAGATCAGTTCTCAGAGTTTTAGTTCCATGTGATGTTTTCATTATCATGCCAGCCATTCGCTACACGATAAATCCTAGCTTGGTTGTAAAAGTGTGTAGAAGGTTATTTTTAAGGAAATATACACACACACGTGTGTGTATGGGTGTGTGTATACATTGATTTTATTCAGAAAACTGATGTTGGATAAGTAAAAATACATTTGATAGGTATGTATATTAAAGGACTATTCGAGTTAGTTTTATGCAACTTTTCAGTAAAAACGGCATTTGGGTATGGGCGTATTCCGACAATACGACTTGGCAAACCTCTGAATTAATTAATTCATCGTGATTTGTTTCAGGTCCTATCCCCAAGAACCTGAACATTTGTCGTTTCCGAAGTTTTCGGCATTTGCCATTCCTTACATGTTACTCTTAGAAATATTCGTTTACCTTTATTTGATTGTTGTTTACTTTGGATTTTTGAGGTTAGTAAAATAATATCATGGCTTTTCTCCAAAGACCTTTTTATTGTTTTCTATTATCATAACACACCTTTAGAATGAAAGTGACTTAACTCAAAATTCCTGAAATTCCAGATTTTACTATAAATTTACTTAAAAAAGCCAACTCTAAAACCCCATGGTGAAAAAGAGCCCGAATTATGAGTGAGAAAGTGAAAAAGGGAAAACCTCATACATCAGTCTCTTTAAATTTACTCGAGACCATACATTTTTGAAAACTTTCTTCGTCATTTCCCATAAATTGCAATTTTAGAGTTAAGTCCCTGTCATTCTAAGGGTGCAATAACTAGTTAACTCACGAGTCACCTGGTCTATTGTAAGTTCAGTTTTACATATCTAGGAGATATAAAGACATGTCATTTGTATTTCTGCGGCTTGCGATGAATTGAATTTTTTTTAATTTTTAGTTCTTTTGAAACAAATACACATTTTTAAAATAAAATATATTGTTTTATGATAAACCGGAAAAGTAATTCGTATGGCAGTTTTATCCGCACGTTCAAACTCATTCAACGCATTTTAAGAAAAACCGTTACTGTTAAAATGATGCATGGATTTAAATTTGAATAATACGTTATAGATAGAAGTATTTTATGCCTCGTCATATGATTTAAAAATTATTAAAATAATTTCAGGCCACGCAGCAAAGTAGCACAAACTTCTAAAATACCAATTTCTGGTTTTGAAGCAGCAAAAGAAGCTGTGGATAAAGATTGGAAAAAAATTGGAAATGTGACATTTTGGGAAACTGTAAGTCAATTTATATATTTATAATGTATTATTGGTACCAATGGTGACAATACTGCAAAGATGAAAACTACATTGGAGTTATTTTGCTTCAAATAAATACAGCGGTGTTACATATAAACAGTAGTAGATTTACCGTACAATTTAATCTATTTTGGCACCACATCGGCTGCATCTGCCGATATCCCAAGTTGTTCGATACAACGTAGTGTATTAGGTATAAAAATGGTTAGGCTTAACAGACTTTATATTAACCTTTTCCATCTCTGGAGTAGCAATTTACTTTGCTTTTTAGTGTAAATCCTATAATGTTTTTAAATATGTGACCATAAAATAAGATTCAATTTCTGTTTGAGGTTGATCACAAATGTCTATTGTTTGCCTTACCTGCATAAATAGAATAAGTATGTAAGCGTTAATATTTCGAGTTTTGAATATTTGTACTTCATACAAAAAGTAAATTTAATTTTATGTAACTTTCAGATGGTTATAATTTTGTTTAGCGGTGCTATCTTGATGTTTTTTAGCCGATCTCCACAAATATTCCCCGGCTGGGGTGACAAAATCACAGAATATTATGATGTGAATAATTATAAATTGTATGTACTCGTATTGTTATCGATCTTTTTACAATGTTTTATTAATTAATTAACGTTAAAACTTGTGTTTAACAATGTATAACGTAGGTTATTTTTACAAAATTAATACATATTTTAATTAAAATTAATGTCATTTTATAAGTTCTGAATATCAACTAGGGAAGTTTAATATTGTTTAACTTTATAAATTAATCATTTACTCATTTCAGCATTCAAGATTCTGCAGTAGCAACATTCATAGCATTTCTAATGTTTCTATTACCCTCAACTTTCGAATTCTTTTGTAATTTGAGAGCTAAAAGTGAGTTACCGTATATTTAATATTTATCGGTGTGGACAATATTATATTATATTTTAAATTAAGTTTATATTATTTATTGAGATTATGTTGGTGATAAAAAAGCATGTCGTAGATAAAATTTGTGGCTTGGTCTAATAAGACGAATTTGGGACGCAATTGCAATCATTTCACTCGTTCGGATCATTCTTGAAGCTAATGTGATGTCGTGAAAAATGAATATAAGCATATTTTTGTGCATTACCAGCAATGAGTCCAAGTAGGAGAACGTCCAGGTGTTTTGGATAAAACATATATTTATCAAAACGTCTAATAAATAAATTCAAGTCATCCAACTGTTGAACTGTGTATACAGCAGAATGTGTAACTTGCAAATGGTCTATTTCTCGTTGAACTTCGACATTTAGATACAAAAAATAATAATTTTGCATATATAATTAAATTGAAGTGTTTAATCTTATTTTTATTTATTTATGTTTCATTTTTGATTTTTATCAAATTTATACATATACGATTGATAACTTTAAATCATAATTTTATCACACCTTCATAGTCCAATTGTAGATAGCCTTGAATAATGTGGGGAATAATTAATCATTTTTATTGTATTTATAAAAACAGATTATTTCATAAAAAATAATTTTAAAATTTACAGCACAACATGAATTAACAAACGGACCAGTTCGATCAGTGTTACGTTGGACAGAACTGAATAACATGTTGACTTACAGCTACATGTTCCTTTTAGGTATAACTGGATTTATAAATATATATAATTTAATAAACTCATTTTTCGCCACTTAATTTTTACTTTATAGTCATTAAAATTTCTTAAACATAATTAAGTAGTCGACTGTATATAACAAACTTTATTTCTGATAGCAATTTCCAGTGTTTTTAGTTATTTGTAACTAATATATTTTTTAATCTCTCTAATATTTCAGGAGGAGGTTTTGCTCTTTCGGAGGCTGCTAAGAAAGAATATTCTGATTTAAATGGAAAAATCGGCATAACTCTAAGAAGCATGAAATTTTTACCTAACAAAATTATCTTACTGTTCATCATATTTTTCACTGTTTTCATAACAAACTTTGCCTCTAATGTAGCTGTGTGCAACGTAATTGTACCCATTGTAATGCAATTGGTTAGAATTTAATTCTATTAATTTTCCGATTCATTTATTTTTTGTTTTATTGATAACAATTATTATTGTTCTTTTTTATTTTGTATCATATATATATCTATTTTCTATTGTTCAACAGGAGGGACCGTTCATCATATCTTCATCCGTTGTTTAGCTGGGTGCACCGCAAGCAGGAGAGGTTGGTTTGGAGTCAAGGATGAATGGAGCCCCTTACATGCCTAATACACCATATTTTTATCCCAACTTTGATTCAAACTAACCTGACAGTTAATATTTCAGGCTGAAGAAATCAACCAAAACCCCTTATGGTATAACATAGCAGCTGGTTTCTCTTCGTCGTATTGTTTCTTTTTACCTGTAGGCACTCCAGGCAATTTGATTGTTCAAAGCGCTGCTAAAATACCAACACTGAAAATGGTTAGAGGAAATATTTTACAAATGTTTAATTTTTTTAAGATATCACACCATTCAGTATTTATATATTTCAACTATGCTTCTTTTACTCGACAAAAACAATCCCAAGGAGGGTTATAATTATAAAGTTGTTATCTATGTGATATTTTTATTTGTATTATAATATTTTTTAAAGTTTCTTGAAGCTATATTACGATAAACATATAACGATAAATATATATCATGTATATTTATATATATGTATAACTATTAATATATCTCGATTTTCTCACATCGTTTTTCCTCGATCTTGAGGCAGGATAGATCTGGAAACTAGTCGGCCGACTCTGAGTAACATTGCCGTATGTAAGCCGTTCTAGAACAAAAGTGATGTATTCAGACACTCACAAATCATTCAGTTTTAATAGGTAATCAATTATTTATTTCCAGATAAAAGCCGGTGCTGGCCCAACAGTATCCACTATATTTATATCTTGGATCATGATCTGTTTCTGGGCGCCCATAATATGGCCGGAGCTTCATAATATTTGACGTTCTGTAATATAGTTAATGAATTAAAAAGAATATTAAACATGTTTATGTTCTTCATGGTTTTTTTAATGTTGAATTTTTTTTTAATAGAGTTATTTTTCAAAACCTATTATAAAATAGGGCAATGTTTGAAATAATTCTTAACAATTATTTAAAATGAAAGATCGATGTTAACATCGATTACTTTTAACGTAACAAAAAATGTGCCATTGGGATTGGAATGGGAGGAAAATAATCCTCGGGCCCGATATTTTAATAATATACCTAACTGATTTGAACAACATGCATAAGAACTTCCGTATAACATAAGAAACATTAAACGCACATAACGGTCTCTTGTACTTTCATCCACATTTAAGAGTTATCTACAATCATTTGTTTGTTGTTCAGTGCTATAAATGATAAGTTAAGATTTATGATAGTATTTTATTATATATTTTTATTATAATTATATTATATTATAGTACGTACAGTTACTCTGAAAGAACAAAGATAATGTCTATATGCTTGACAAATTGTCAAATGATGAGCAGGGACAATAAAATAAAAAAGAATTATTTAGCCAAATCTATTTATTAACATTTAAGTACAGTCATTACTTAAACGAAAGTCACCTAAGTGAAACAAATAGCAACACATATCTTAAATAGATAACAATTTTTCCAGATCTTCAAGCTCGCCCTTCTGGAGTTTCTTCTGGAGGTGCTTCAACGCCTCCTCCACCCGCATCACCACCACCGCCACCGCCACCGTCACCGCCCCCAGCAGCGCCTTTAGTTGGGGCATCCACTGCCAACACTCCAGTGCCGTTTGGATCCCATATAACTGGACCGTAGAAGCATACAGCGAGCCACAAAATTATCACGCATATGATCACACTGCCGATTGAGTATTTAATCTGAAAATTAAAATGGTTGTTTAGAAACAAACCAAATAGAAGTTCGCTCGTTCTCCGCTCCAGGAAACTAACTACGTTTCCTTACGCTCTTATATATTAATCACACTCGAAATAATTATTTTTTGTTTTTATTACACCTTTTTTCAATGTTTTATGTTTACCTCATACATTTAAACCTTCCTTGTAAATCACAATCGTGCAGTTTATTTTATTTTTGTAATTATCTGGTTCAGAAATGCTAAGACTTTGTTGGTGACACCTATTTGAAATTATTTTATTATTGGTCACACGAGCGATACAATATTTTAAATAGTTTAAATATTTGGAAATAGTAGAAATAACTTTTACATTCTTTCATTTCATATAGTCCTATAGTTCAAGCAATTGTGAAGCATGTAAAGAAACATTGGTCGTTACGGTCATTATCGATAAAAAACAATTTATTATTTTATTATTATTTACCATTTTCTTTATCGGCACTTTTCCGGTGTAGTGACAAAAATATGCGGGGGTGAAGAGAAAAGGTAACATGAATCCAAACGATGACCCAATACCAACGGCCACAGCGCCCAAGTAGACATTCTTCGGCCAGGGTTCTGGAGAAACCTCTGCTAATGCCTAAAATACAAAAGGAACAAACAAGGTAAGGACGAAATTGAGTCAAGAAAACTCTTCACGGTAGTATTGTGTCCTGAGTAGTATTAAAATTAGAATGAATTAGATTAGACACGATACATGCACCATTAAAAAATTGTAAATAGCCCGATTTCCAGAATAAACATTTATGTTTCACAAAACCCATCTGCTCTACCCACCTGAGTTCGTTGTTCAAGTCCCTCAGGTAGCTCAGTTACTGACCGAGGTTTAGGTCTATCTTGTTTCTAATAATACTAAGATAATCTTTTAAATTAATAAACCAACATAGAGATTTCGTGATTATAAATAATCACCGTGGCCCACAATGATGAATAACATTGGAGACATTAGCAATCCGTTGTCGATCAACACCAAAGCGATAAAAACGTTTATTACCTGATTTTCCAAATTGAAACAAGCTAAAACATTTCATGGTTGACTCATAGGCTGGCTAGCCTGGCAAGTATGAAACCTTATCACCTTGCATTCAGAGATTCTTTAAAAGAAGGTAATTTTGAACTTAACAATATAAGGAAGCCCTTTATACTTCAAATTTCCAGCCAAGCTAACATGTCTGGGGTGCGACCACTATCTGATTGTTCTGCATACTGAGCTTGTCAAAGCCAAGAGTACGTAGCAAACTATGCCACTACTGGATAGCATAATTCAGGCATTTTTGATAGTAAGCTGGAAACTTTTAAGTACATTTATATACATCCTGAAGTAAATATTACCCTGGTATTGGCAAGTATAAACCTGGTAGTCGGTTCATACGCTTAGAAGATGTTAAGAAAAACCCACGCGAAAAGATGTGGAATTAAACATTGTCTTGGAAACCACTCGCTCGTTGTGTACGTGATAAGGTTTATGAATTCGAAAATGAACGCAGGCGAGAATTCTATATGAAACGTGACAATCTAAAGATCAAACCGCTTGCTATTATTATTTTAATTACGTGAACGGCACCCTAACTTGCCTTCACTGTAATCACACGTTCACACACAAAACACGATACATAATCCAATCACGTAACCAAAATCGGTTAGGAGAGTACTATTACCATATTAATAACGAAGGGTAAAAACACACAAACAGCCGCAACGCCGCTCATGACATTTGCAAGGATCACAGTGATTAGGACGACGAGAAAGATTGCAGTGTTAAACGGGTGACCGGTAATGTTTTTGCCAAGATATTGCGATAGTTGTGATCCCAGTCCACTTTCCCTAATGGCCGTGTTCAGAGCTATGCCACCACCTGCAAAGTAGAACGACATAGCATTATCTATACACATAAATAAATACAATCGTTGTTTCTCACTTAAATTAAGACCAATATTTATTTATGACCACTCACTGACTTGCTAACTCAATATATAACGTCTGTTATTCTCATATAAGCAAAATACCGTACGTACGAGTGATTAATCTATTGTGCCCAAGGAGTTGAATGGACAAATCGAGAATTACGTATATATTTCAGAAACAGCGATTACTTATACAATTGTATGTGATTTCGTGATTTCTTAACAACAGAAACCTTTTTTAATTTGCCTTATTAAATTGTATACTTTGATGTTTCTACACAAATAGATTTACTAATAAGAGACAAAAAAACTATTCCAAAAATTAAACGTTGCTTATATACATATATATAAGTGTAAGATAAGGTCACCAGAAATAAAAACCGCATAAGATTTACATTTATTAGAGCATGCTACCATAAAAGGCTAAACATCCGTCATTAGGACAACGCACAACTAATATGTAAAAGTGTTGTAAATAATGGTAGAAGTTAATAAATAAAAAATTACAAAAAGTAATTATTTACTCACCTATAAGTATTATATAACCGTAATTTGTATTTTTGTCAACAAACCTCCACCACATTATAGATGAATCTGGTTTTAAAACTCCAAGCTCACTTTTTTCTGCAAAACATGAATGTAATATTAAATGAATAAGAATTTAGGTTATTCACTTTTACCTACAATTAATATTTATATGGCATTTTTAATGTAACTGTACTTACTATTTGCGCTTAAAAACTTCATAAAACCGAAAGTTCTAGGTAGAACATGTAATGCAACAACGAATATTGTAACCACGGTACCGTCTTTGACCCTAAAAATAAATGAATAAAAAAAAATTGTTTCTACAATTAAAATTTGATTATTGTATAATAAATCATATCGTATATTGTACAAGACAACATCTCTAGCAATTCGGCTACAAAAATATTAATAGTATTTTTAGCCAAAGTGTTATATAGAGAAAAACCGACAAGTATTTTTATGTGTATCGGTTTAGAAGTCACAGGTAGTTAATACTTCCTTGTTGGCTTGTAACGCTTTGGCAAAGTTTTACAATGTTTATTTCATATCAGGTTTCTTTCTTTAGAACCTCCTCAAGAAAAAAATATATATTTAAATACCCTGGAATAGTAGGCGATGATGTTTCTCGTGCAAACGTAGTCCATCCCATGTTAAGCCAATCACACCATCGAAATACAAGCATTAGCAATGCGAACAGAGTGAAAAATATTGAAAGCTAAAAATAGATGCAGACATTTGTAAGTAATATAATCTTTGCTATGTCTGTTAGCAATAATGATAGCTTTAACATGATTACAGCAACTAAGCATATATATATATATATATTGTAGAGACGATTCTTCAGAAAAATAATAGCATCAAATAGGAGGCGCTTAAGTCGATATTAACAAATATATGTGATGTCGATATACAACTAAATTAAAAAATCACTTACCCCCTAAGCAAGGAAACAAATCAACTAAGCGAGAATCCTTGTTTAGCAGGTTTAAATACAAAACTGACAAATATATTGCAGAATAATCACCACTAGAGTTGGTAATAATGGTGACTAATGAAGATAACGATGGGATGGAAATTATTTTAATATCACATAATTCTGGAACGTACCTTCTCATGACAACTAACTTTTTTTGGCATGGCACTTTTTTGTGCTAAAAGAGCTTTTCTCATTTCATTCATACTGCTCGCGCTCATTGGCTTCACAACATACCTGCAAATTATCAGTCAGATGAGTTAAAATTTTGAACATTGAAGCTCAAGTTTTGTGAACGTAATAGTTACTTTATAGGTAAATTTGTTTTTAATAAAATAATAAGGTTTACTAACTTAAACAAGCTAGTAGTCCACCAGCCAAATGTTATCTAACTTGTAAACGATATTAAATAAAATAACAAACCAAAGTAAAGTTGCTGATGCATTATTATTTCCGAACATTCTTTTGTAAAACACTTTATTTTAATGATAATGACGTAGACATGATAAATACCACAAAATGCAGGTACATACGTTAGTACAATTGTAAAGATTGTTAAGAACTCCTATTGAGTTCTTTTTATTGTTGTAACATGATTCGCCACATTTGTAATACCGCTGGCTCAATACACATAATAATATTACAAAATGCTTTAACTTATTTGTTTCATAGCAGTAAACGAATCTGGTGATGACTTTGCTACATACGAACTATAATAAAATTACGCTGTGTACTTGTTGGAATGAATTTAAGATGACATTTCACAACAGTACAACAGTAGAAATACTTGGTACTAACTGCATCGTAAACAATAATTTCGATACTTAAATTGTTCAAATGTTAATTGTTAACGCCAGATTAATATGATCGTATGAAATCAAATCAAAACCGAAGTGGTGAGCCAATGATTGTCTGTAACGTATAACACCTCAAAAGAATTAGAAAAATTATTTCCGCGAGCCATTTTCAATTCCAAACCTTTTTAGTTCCTCAAGTTTTATGATAAATGGCGATTAATACAGCAACATTGTTTACCAATTAATAAGAAACATGTGATAAGCGAAGTTCAAGATAAACATCAGAAAAGCAACAGGAAACGCGAAGGCAGAATACTGGAAATAGTTAAATATATCAGGATATTCTTTGCCGTTAGCTGGACTCCTGTAAAAGACAAAAATACATTAGTTGAGTTGACAAATTATTTTACATCACTTGAATATGAATAGTGAGTAACAGCTTAATACATTGTTTTTTTTTTTGCACTGCAGAAGAATATTCATCGAAGTTTCTTAAAAGCCCCACAATAAATTGTTTTAATAATCTTAAAATATACATCCAAATAACATCATCAGTTAAAGTCTAAGAAAGAAACAAGTAGGGTAGAGCTATCTTAGTTGGGGAAGTATTTTAGAAATTTGATGTTAACTGAATATTTAAAATATACTAGCAATTATATCTTGAAGGAAAGTAATACATACTCGCACCATATAGCGCGCATAGCTAATGTCGCAAACGCTGAATGCATAATAGCTGTACTTCCTGCAAATTAAAAAAAACATTACAATTTAGGAAATGTAATAATAATTTAACGTGGTAATAATCGTTGTAGATAAAGAAAACAAGAAGACATAAATAATAAATACCATAAAGAAAATAATGTACAAAATTACTGTAAAACAATAATACATGACTACTCACGTGAGAGGATATACTCGTAATTAAAAGATACTCATCAATTGACATTATCAAGTTATAATGTCAATTTTTTATGTTGTGTATTTATAATTTCTGTCCCTAAAAACTATGTGAAATTTATTCATCATTTTTTTATCATTAAAAATTATAATCGAAACATGGGTGCCTCAGTATTAACTTTATATAAAAAAGTAAATATTTTTACATTAAAAACGGACTCAAATTTGAATAAGGTGAGTCTTTTAGAATCCCAGAGTTTTTATCTTTAGGGGTAGTATTATTTAAAGGGTGGTATCAAACTTAAATGTGATCAAACGGAACGTATACTTTCTCAAACAAAAGAAGATTTTTTTAAATAGATTAATGAATGACAAAGTTGTGAGGGAACAAACATGAAAAAATGCAAACAATTTGGGAAACTCCTCCTTTTTTTTAGTCGGTTAGAACACTTTGAATCCTTCACTAAAATTTGTAAAGTTTATATAAACATAAAACCACAAACCAATCGCCGAAGCAGTTTGTATAGCGTTCATTATGATGTACCGCATCTCATCATAGTCCGGTTCTGTACTCCTGTATCTCGAAGTTGAAGACTAAAATATAAAATTGCTTTTTAAATGATGACTAAATTTATATGAACACTTTTAGTATTAAGCTCACTTTTGATTACTTTTATAATTAATGGTGGCCCACTGCAGAACTTTAAGTTTAACGGCGATAAGTTTAAGGGATAATCCAAATATTGAAGAGACTTTGGCCACTCTAAGAGCTTAACGACGGTTACTGTATAATCCAACATGGTCATAAAGAATATTACGTTTCAAGCATAGAGACCCTAATTTTACAAGCAATCATCTATCCAACCCGCTAAAACACCCAATATTGCCTTGCTTTGACAACATTTATGATTACCTTGTGAATCAATGGCTATCTGGGCTAATTGATGACACTTTTTTTAATTAACATTATAATTATGTAACATTTACAAAATTATGTACATTGATAAAAGGATTTTAAAATTACTTAGGATTTGGCGTCCTCATTTAATTGATTGGTCCAAAATGTAATGAAAATTTTGACACCGGTTAGGTACTATGTTGATTTTGCACCTCAATTATATCTTTAACTACTGATTCCAGTAATCTTTAAGTTATGTGTGATTCATGAATACAAGAGATTGTGTGATTTGTAAGACAAAAATGTTTGTCTTTGAGTCTTGTTTATAGCTTTTAAACATGTCAGTGCCACTCATTGAAAAAATTACCTAAGCGAAAAATTTAAAGAAATAGGTGTACTCACCGTAGTCAGTCAATATATTTATAATAACTTAGTATTAAAAAAAAATGTACATGCAAAAAAGTGTATCACTTTCATGAAACAAGAAATAAGCATAATTTGATTACTTCTTCCTATCACTTTCAAAAGGTTCAGTGTTCTTTTCTGGGGCTTGGAGTTCGTTTTTACAATAAGATTCCAAAGTGAGTTACCCATTGGAACTTTTAAGCGATGCATTAAAATACAGCTTATAGGCAAATTATATTATAGTATAGATGAATATATTAATGACAAGGACGCCTGGAAATAATAGTGTCGAAAACAGTTCCGCACAGGCTTAAACTTTTGTAATTACCATATGTTGTTTAAAAGATGAGCTGAAGAGTTTCTTTCGCCGTTTATTCTCCTCAATGTTAAAGCACCTTTACGAAACGGTGGTAGAAGCAAAAAATGACGTTCATAAGTGTGTTTACAGAATACCTATGTCATTAAATTATATTGAGTTTGAATTTGAATTTGTTGTAGTTGAATATGAAAGTTAACTAACATTCATAAGTATTCATTAAATAACCTGTAAATTTGTCAGTGCCGGCATCAGATATTGCATTATCGTAGATGTAGCTATAAGTCTGCTGCTAAACATTGAAAGAAAAAAAGCCGCTGTGCTCGCTTTAAACACGATTCTGAAATTACACAATACTAATTTTATTTATGAGACAACATATTAAAATTTTTTTTTAACAACTACAATAGCAAGAATTTTATACATAAAAATAGTTAATATAAATAATAATGTTTATTAAATCAGTTTTCTCAGTTTACTAAAATTACATCAAAATACTAATAATGGTATCAAATTCCAAATAATATTATTATTTTATTTCAGTGGAAGATATACAAACGCTATATATAAGATTTTACAGTTTAGTGCTATAAATAAAAAAAAAATATTTCTTAAATAAAAAAATTTGTTATGAGATAATTAAAGTTTTTTTATAATATTGTGACTATGAGTTTTATATAATTTTAAAATACTTAATTGCATCTCACCGTTTACCAGAAAATTGACACGCGTCGCCAGAACATAGGAGCCATATTGCTATGCGACGATCCACACCAGAATTGTTCATCAGTAAAACTAACATTCCTCCTATGATAAATAAAACTAGGTTTTCCTGAAAGAAAACGTGCACTCCAATTTCTAATTATAATGTGTACAACATTCTACAGGTTTCATGTATTCACAAATATGGTGATGTCCCTTTTGTCACGAATAAAATACCAATTTGTTCGTATATCTGCCTAATGGTTCAAGAATCAAAACCACCACGCTGCCCGAGTGTTGCAGCAGTGATAGTAAGTACCTGTAGAGCGTCATATACGAGAAGATACTTTGTCCTCTTCCATGTCTATTTATAATGAAATACAAAATTTAATAGATTCGACAATGTTGCAATTCTAGTCGCAGTTGCTAAGTTAATAACTTTTTCCAAAATAACTTACGTTAAAGTAACACTGGCTTATAGTTGCTGTGGACAACACTCCAGTCATCGGCAAAAGGAACAAGGGGATGAACCCTGTGACGGGGATGTTAACGGGCTGCAAAAGGAAAGTCCAGAACATCCATATCCACATAACCCGTACGGTTATATCATTCTGAAATAACCACACTGAATGTTATGCATTTTTCAATAAAAAAAATCCCGTACAAATAGAACTTCCCATTACAAGTTCCATGTATGTCGGACAAGATGTACATCAGAAACAGAAAAGAGCGGTGTGTAAACATATTTTATCTACCCATAGGTAACGGAATTGATATGATTAAATCATTTGCAATCCATGATTATCTGTTACCTCAGATAGAACTACTATATTTTGAGATGGGTAAATTTGTATTACTAACACCTAGGATTATTATTCGTAGTCTCACTGACCTCGAGGAGAGAATCATTTATTATATAAATGTTAGAAATAGCTATTTATGGTTTGACTTTTTATTTTGTGACGGTCAAACAGACAAATAATTCAGCTTGGGACACCACAGGTCAGTAGACGCTGTAAATCACGAACGTATGGGTAGTGTATCACAAAGAATTAGCCTATACTTAAATAAAGGAGCTGTTTTTATTTACGTTGCTAAACGTAAAAAATAATTTGTAAAGTGATTCAAAAAGTCATTCTTATCTGTGTACCTTACAACCAAGTTCTTTAGTTAAATACATACTAATTCAATTGATATTTTCCAACGTTTTCAGCGTCAAATTGAGTTGTTCAAAAAATAACTAACCATAAACAAGATGGAGTTATTACGTGCGTTTTAATCTATGCCGATATCACAACACACCGCAGAGCAACACTTGTATGCGAAGCTGTTTTGCACTGCAGTGTAGCTTAGCTCTTTGCTTCTTCTCACATTACAAGAATGACGCTGCTCTGCGCTTTGCCGTACTGTCAGCTTTGTCTGAATATGAGTCAGTATATATAAGGTACTTTGTAATATGAGTCTTCTTTAAACGTATGCGGTGTATAAAGAACTTACTTTTCCTTTTTCTGGTTGCCATGGTAACAGAACTAGTGGCACGAGACATCCAAATATTCCTCTATGATGTTGTATAAGAGTATGTTTAATCTTGTCAACGACACCGATCGGTTGGCGCGGGTCTCTCCGACTAAGAATATCGACAGATATGATAAAATTATAGATTCCAGATTTAGTACTTTTGTCTAAAGGACAGATAAAAAAGCAAACACATTAGCTAATGGCAATTGGTTCTCATCCGCTATAGATATGGACAATACCAGTCTCGGACGCAACGTTAGCCCTAAGGAGGCCCTTCTTTTGATAACAAAGAACCACTTAACGCTCTATGGATACCTCGGTAGGGAATTTGTTGCACGGTGTGCTTAATGTATAATGTTACTAAACACTATTTTATGCAAGCTTTATTCTAAAATATTGACAAAAAATATGGACATCATAATAATATCATTGACCACGAATTAAATTTATTTTACTGTCAATTTTAGAGGAAGACAGACAAGTTAAAGTATATGATCATCATCCTAGTATTTATGTCAATTTCAAGTGAGCATCTGCATATCAAAAATAAACATGAAAATCGTTGAAGTAATAAGGACGTACATATTAAACTATAGTACATATAAAATTATAATAAAAACTTATACTTACTTGATGTACACAAATTAATATACACAATAATTCCCATGATTCTAATAATTATACGAGTTACTTAGCGATAATACCGAACAGTCTATACCTAGAAGTAACACTATACTGTGGACACATTATACTTACAATATAGACGCCAACCTGTAAAGAAAAGTCATTTAATATTACTGCCCTTTCCAGAATATATGTTAGTAAGCAAATAATCCATTCACACATTAAACCTATAAATATGAACACTTTTCACTGATATAAATGGAAAAAAAAATACTTACGCTCCCATTATGCTGAAATTTTTTATGAAAAATTGAACAAAATTTTCATCTGGCCCATGTCATCAAACGTCAAGTTGTCTCAATGATACGAGTAATAATAAATTGTTGTTTGAATATAGAATACCTACGATCGTAAAATGACAAGTATTTATTTTTCTGAATATAATATCATTTTCTATGTACATTATTTTCACTGACCTTTTTTACCATCACTTTTACCGAACTGTTATAACATATATAACATTAGTTATAGCTCGCAATTTACTACGAAATAGAATATTGCGATAAAGTAATCTTATTATATATATTACTAACACAGATTAAACTTACTTTATAACGTGAAATAGCTTCCATGATTTTAAATATCTAAACATTTTAAACGTAGCGTGTATTATTGCTTTTTGTATTCATTACCGATATTATGATATGATTGCATGATTCATGTGCACAGTGTTAAACAGTTTTAAACTCAGACTTGTGGCACTTGACAGACAAGCCTGTGAAACTTCTATCCCTGTCGTTTTCTTTTTTAGCAACACACTGTTGTTGATTATTTAACTATTCTGTGATAAACGATAAACTAAATTAGTCCGTTGAGATAAGCAATCAGTAAATCAATAAATCAAATAACAGTAAGTCAAACGTACCGCAATAATCCCAAACCACATTGTAACATCAGGGCGGAGACAGTACGCAAATGCAAAAAAAATATTTTCACCAACCAGTTTCGAATATAAATAATATTTGTTATTGCACTAATTATATTTGCCCTTATTTTAATGTTTAAATTGTAATGCTATTGATCAATATTTGGATTGGATTCTTGCAACTTTAGAAGATATTTATGTTTGAAATAAACATACATATACACATTTAGTTATGTTAAATCGCGGTATGATTCACTTCATTGGGACTCACGAAAGGTCTACAGTCGACTTTCAATAATAAATAATTATTTTGCAAAAAAAAGCGTGTACACAAATGGCAGTGTTTATTTTAAGGAAATGTAACAGTTAAAATTTTACAACGAGTCACTTACATACGTTCATAATTTCATAAATTCGAAAATCACTTGTTTATCATTACCCGTAACAATAGTAAAGTCTTTATAGCGGGCAAATATGATTGAATGCAAAAAAGTGTCATTTGAATCACTTAACGATATGCTTTGGGAGGTAACAGCCCCTTCTCTTGTCTCCTGGAGTCACCCGGAGACGGGGCCTCGAGTCAGACTGGCGTGGTCCTCCGATAGGGATCGGTACCAACAGCGCGATCGTGCCGATCTTGTCGCGTGGTTTTGTCTTCAGGGATCAATGTTCTGGTTCCAGCACCAAATGTTACCAATTCTTCTTCCCGTGGAGGCTCCACTGTTGATATATCCAAGAACCTGCCACTAGCAACAGATCCTTGCGACTGAAATATCGAAGCACTTCTTAGCCCACTTAATGTATTTGCACTTTGGGGGACTTCCTTTAATTCCTCGAAGTAGTTATCGCAAGCCGTCGGCCGCGGAGCCGCTGGGAAGCCGTAGAGAGTCGACGATGACAAGTCTTTCAGGGAGGCTGAACTTAAATTTATTCTCCTATTTTTATGGATAGAACAATGCGGCATTTCATCTCCGTCAAAAACAAATCTTCGCCGTTCTCGAGGCGTAGCCGCTGATGAGCCACTGGGTGGATAAGTATCTCGTTTCAACATTCTTCTTTCTAAAAGTGTAGAATCTCGTTCCCTAAAATCAGAGAAAGCGTATTCACGATCCCACGCGCGACAATCAGCTTTCGCTTTTTCCGTTAGTTCTGTTATCCAATCTTTCTGATACCATTGAAGAAAGAGAAATATCGCCGAAGTCCCTGCTAGTTCAGCTGCAATGAAACCGCCAATGTAGAGTCCGAAAGAATACCCGTAACTGTATGACATTCGAGGAGCATCGTAATATGTCATGTAACGTAATTTATGACCCAATTGTGACTTGAACACCGATATGTACATGACAATACCGGTTAACATGATGAGACCTGAAATAGTAAAAATTTGAAGTTAGTTACCTAATAAATTATTAGATAAAACACCTCATTTCAATATAACGGCGTATCTCGCTTTATTTACTCAAGCTGTGTTATAAAAACAAGAAGAACCATTAATGGCTGTGATATATCAAAGAGAATTGAGACATTTATTGCGAAAATGGCCCCTATATAATGCTTAGCCTTCATTTACATTCAAAGAAAAACGAGTTGACAAAGAACGTGACAACATAAAATAGCATAATTTAACGCACCAGAAATAATGAAAAGAACGCCGGCTACAAAGGTGCATATTCTTCGTCCTTTCACGCAGTGGCCCAAGACACAACAGAGTGCGCCCACCGCTTGGGTGAAAACGGCTAATAGCAGCGGGGCCGCCGACCGTGTCACTACGTCTGGAAATTGATACAGAAATCTAATTAAATATTGAAAAGAAATAGACTTGTTATTTTGCTGACTGCTACACTGAAAATGTTACGAAAAAAGAAATAATTTCCAATATTCTATTCTGTGCTGAAATTAACTAATTTACTTGATATAAGTTTGTTAATTTACAGAATTACTTTTAGTTTCTTTGAACGCCTAACAATCATTTGTCACTAGTATCAAGATCAACTTATATGGAATGCAATAAGCATTAAATTCCCCCATTCCCTTAAGTGAAATATTGACAATAACTTTTCTTGATAATCTTTATTTTCACAAAGTAAGCCTACCATTTCCTCATTTTTAATATTTGAAGGTGATGGAAAATTTAGTAATAGATAAATATTCTACCCCCGTACTAGTTTTAAACTGTGTGGTGGCGAAGTAGTGTGGTCAGTTTATTATAAACAACAGTAAATAATAATGTGTAAATAAAATAATAAATAATTGATGGAGCAAATCATTAGTTACAATTTAAAATACATCATAGATTAACATTACTGTAATTAATCCAAAATATATAAAAAAATCTATACAATATTGGCTGGTAAAGGAGCAGACGAGCCACCTAATACTTGGTGTTTATTGTCATCTATGGACATCTGGATTCCCGTCATTAAGAAAGCAGCGAAGATACAATGAATTACAATGAATAGACTGAAGGATTTTTTCAATTGTAAATGTTTAATCAGCTTGGACAATAAACCGTAGTGATAACATTTCTTGAGTGCTTCTTTGTCAATTTTTATCGTTAAAAAAACACTCGTCAAATCTCATGGGCTTTCGGTCGGCGTAATAAATTTTAACTCTCGGGTTGGCTCTTAACCCATCCGCCAGTCGGCACTAGAGTGCCAGGCTTCCTCAATTTCGAGAAGAGACTGGCATTAGAAGGAAAAAATTATAATCCTTTTAATAAAAGTCAAACATAACTTAAAAGTATATCACCATAATATAGCGCCTTAAGCGTACAAAAAATACATTATTATAATATGTACTATGTCTTATAGTAAACCAACTTACATGGAATCGCATTTGTGGAATCACTCGGGTCCGGCGCATATCGAGACAGTGGAAAATAAGGAATGTCCAAACAGTGGAAAACTGTTCCTCCAGCTGAAAAGTAATAATTACATGCGGTTACTTATCGTGACATGTTGCACATATAATGTTTTTTTTACTAATCAACAAACGTTTAGACAAGCTACCTGATGGTAAATGGTCACCATCGCCTCTAAACTTCAATAACACCAAAGGCATAATCGAAGTGTTGCCATTTGAAAATTACCCACATTATTAGTAGCTCACAGATAAACCGACCGAATTTATGGTTTAATAAAAATAAATACTATGTGTATTTTTTTTAATTGTCACAACTTTGGGACTTAGTTAAGATGGCAGGTACAACATTTCTACTTATTGACGTATTAGTTTAAAAATATAAACTACGGTACATGACGTTCGTACCACGTTCATATGTTATTAGCTTAAACCTTTAAAATATATGGTTTACACAATTACTTACAGTAATAACTATAACATGAATGATAACAACGACAAAAATACCGATCCCAATTAATCAGACCACTAAGCTGTACACGCAGCGGCTAGCCAACGAAAAGAATTTCAATTCCACATAAAATGAATAATCTGGATAATTATTGCTGGCAATAAATGCTCCATGGGACCATGTAGTGGTTACGTTGCAACAAACTTTCGGTTCCTCTTTTCATCAGCACTCGTAAGCTAATAATCTATTTAGTCTAAGACAGGCAAAGCCCAACTATTGAGCAGATAAATACCGTCTGTCTCAGCGATCACTTGTCTTGTACAGGCCCCGACATCTCGGACAGGCAATTCAAGTTCCAGATAGGAACGCTAACAATATTTTCTTAGCGGCTAATACTTCTTAGATCCGGAATATTTCTCGGAGAGTCTGAGTACCTTTTATTAAAGATTTCCTCTGATAAATTCCTTAAGATAGATGTCATTGCTCAAATAGGAAACCACTGTAATTAGAATTATATAATCTACTATTTTTAGAAGGCAATGCTTTGTAGAAAAACTATCCTTAGCAATAAAATACGGTCGCAGTCACCTTTAATGTCAAAGTTAATATATTGTCGACTTAAAAGACAAGTGACAATAAGCAGAAACGAGGAATAAGAGAGGTGGGGAAAATATACATCTTTAACCTCTCTTGGGTTTTTTCCGATACTAAGCTACCCGTCACTATATGAAAGAAAGCGACATAAGATACTATGGTTGGTTATATAACCTTATAACGAGGCACAGAATCTTATGCAATATTCTCTAGTTGGCGGTTCATATTCTTATAGGTATCTGTTGTTTAAATTTCACAATAAGTCTAATGCGTAACACAACAGCATGTTAAAAGATCCTAAGCCATTAAAATTACGTAGGAAAAATCTAAATTACTAATAGCAACTCATAAAAAGTAAAAAAAAAAGTATAAGCGGGCTAAAGTGTAATTGTAATTGTAAAATAATTATAGCCACATTTGGAAATGACTGATTGCAGCAATTAGATGGAGCTCCGGCAGTAAGTGTCAGAAATTATTTAAACGGATAAAATTTGACGTGGATTGGACAAGGCGGGACAATCGCTTGGCTACCATGTTCCCCGAACATGTTGCTCCTTGATTTTTTCTTGTGGGGTACAATGAAGCAAAAAGTAGATGTTGACGTGTCAGACACACGCGAATAACTGATTGAAATAATCATACAAGTTGGGAATGAATTGAGGGTGGAAAAGCCATGATCCAACGCGCTACACAACATGTGTCACTTAGAATAACAGCCTGTCTGCAGCACCATGAAGGTCATTTCGAAACTTGGCTATAATTGCTTTTTTGATATTGGCAGATTAAACCATAATTATAATCGATTTATTTTGTTTTTCTTTCTACTCTAGGTTTAGAAACGCTGCCTTGTTTAACTCGTCATAGCTTCTAAACTATCTTACTTAAGGCTTAACCGTTAGATTTTTTTTTAAGCAGACATTCTGTACTATCGGTTAGAAACAAAAAAAGTTCCTTGACGGTTTAGCTTTTATGAAAAATCTACAATCTGAAGAAAATGATAAAAAAATATTTAGAATATTGGTTTAAGTAATCCTCTTTTGTTCATGAAAAAATAATTATAAAGTTTAGCATTGATTGAGTGACTGCATTATTAGCTATCGAAAGAGACGTAGTGTGTCTTTCTAGGACGTCTATATGGATATCAATAGCTAAATCAGTAGAAGCACCCGAATTTCGAGCTAAAAAAAGAGATTTTTCGATTAAATTAATAATTTTTCACCCCCCCATCCCCAAAGTCTCTGGCTGATGATCAAACACAATGTATATGTAAAAATCGAGTGCCACATATATGAGAATTCATCACTTGAGAAAAATTCGTCCGATTCAGATGATTTATTTTCTTGTTGAGTTTGTAATTGACAGAGGTTCTTGTATATACCTATATTTTTTAATTCACCTTAAATGTTCTTTTAACATTTCCATTCAACAAAAGTTCAATTCAACAACAAATTAATTCTAAAATTATTATATTCAATGAAAGATTTGGTTAGGTTCTGACTAAGAGAACGCATATCTTACATATATAAATAAAAATGAAGTGTCTCTCTGTGATTATAAAAATAACAAATTTTTTTCAAAAACATAGTAAACAACCCCTTTTAAGTATTCTGTCTGACCTGAGTGACCTTCTGGGACTGTGATGATGAACAGTCTATTTTGTCGGGTGCAACAAGAATAGGGGATGTTAGCTTAGATTCAGTGATGGATTGAGCCTCTTTGACTTTAACAATATACAGGATCAAACTTTATGTGAAACCTTAAGGGATTAGTCAGATTATAATTATGAGTGTAACTAGTAAAAAATTATCGAAAGTAGCGTTTTGTAACATCGTTTATGAAGGAGTATTGAATTATTAATTATTATTTTGAATTAGTATTGTGAATGTGAAGCTCCTTTATTGCAATGCGGCCCCAAGTTTGTTAACTGAAAGATTATCATTCCCAAAGTGAAGCGAGGGCCGGTTACCAGTACCGTCATAGAAACCCTTCATTTACAGTTTGAAGTTTTAAGTGGTTTAAGTTGTAAATGAGTCTTATAGATTTTATTTGCATTGTGCAAATTTAAGATATTTTCATATTGATGCAATAGTTTTCGAGTTTACCTCGTATACCTATACAAATATTTTAGCCTTCTAAAATATTTGAATAGAATATATACGAATATAAAATATAATTTTTCTTCAAAGCTGTATACATGCCACTGCACGCATTTAGAAATTTTATATTTGACTTTGAAAACTGCATGCTTTGAGCGACAAGGGTATCGCATTAGAAACCCGGAACACGACACGAAATACGAGAAAGTCACAAACGGTCTAAAGGCAACCGACGCATCAGAGCTCGCCGCAGCTGTAATGGAAATAGGCCGAGCGGAAACTACAGCACAATATCGCGTACGGACGGAAATAGGCCCGTCACATGTCTAGTCAGAGTTTTGAACATGTTTGCATTGTTTGTTACCTTTAAATAAAGTTATGTATGATCACGGAACATAACTGTCCTACTACTGATTAAGTTCTACTCTGAAATTGAGAGAGGAATAGGAAAAAATTTATTGCTTTGCCCATGGGTTGATCGGCAGACAAATAAAATTAAACAATTTATTATTAAGCAATGTTATCATCATCATTACTGGCCATAATAGTCTCAATGCTGATATAGATTTACCACTATGTGCGCGTGTTGTCATTTATTTATCTAATGTAGTGTATGAAATTATTAATGTATTATTAACATATAATAATATAATATACATTTAGGTAGGAAGGAATAAGGTCACATATCAAAGATTGTCTAATTTGGTAAGGACGTTGAAAATATCAAAATGCCAACGCCATCTAACAGAAAAATCGTCTGGAGTTCGTCGAAGAAATTATTTAGTTTACAATTTTTAAAACGAGCTGTAAAATGAACTGGACGCTTTACGACGTGATATAGTAACAAAAATAGAGATGAATTGAAAACCTTTTTCATTTTTTAAAAAGAGATACGTTATTATTATTATTATTAGAGATACGTAAATAAATTAATAATTGTCGCAAAGTCTGAAGCTGTGAAACGTGTGAGTGCGAACTGTTTGCTGGACAATACGTTTCCTGTGTGGCAAACGGATGCAGCGGGGTACAGTCGCTTATTTCTAATACTCGTATGTAACTTTTGCAAATAACTTTGTTATTTTACAATTTAAGCTCATTTATTTTTTTTATTACTATTCTTTTAGCTGTTATTCACTTGTAAATATGAAGTCTTATAATTTTACAATTTACGGCGAAATAGCCAGCAATATACCAGAAGAATGATGATAAACTTGCTACATATAAAATTTTCGGAATTTTCCACCACATTGTTATAAATGTAGCTTGCATTAATTTTCTGGACATAAGAACTGTATATCTCACAAGCCAATGCGTCATATACAACATTTAATGAACGCGCTAGTTGAAAATTAGGCCGTGAGGTTTTTAAACTAACTAATGAAATTAGTATATTTAGAGTCAAAGGAGTAATGGGGGCGAAATCACCCTCCAAAAAATATTAAACCTAGTGTACTCACATTGGTTGTGTTTGGTTAGATCTAACCGCTTAAACACAATTTAATCTAATACAAAACGGAACCATTCTTAATCCTGTTTTTTTTTCGTACATCTCCTTCTGTCGATCTTTTGGATAGTAAAACTGCTATTTTAACCTTTCAATTAACAAAACAATTAATATCTCTGCCAGACACACTGTTTAATTAAATATCTGACTGATTTAATAGTTCAAGTATTATATCTTAAATTAATGTCAGTCAAACAAATAAGTCAATAACTTATTTTAACATTAATCAGTGAACAAAAACAATGATGAACAGCGGCTGATTTTTCAACAAACACAGACTTTCATGAATAAAAAAATATGCATGAAAGCTTGAAAACACTTTCGAATAATATTAACAAACGGGGTTTTTTTAACTTTCTTAAAAAAAGTTGTTTTTGTAGACATTTTTTTTTAAGTTTCAAATACTGTTTTAGCAAAGTTTACAACAGCAATATTAATTTCGTATGTAATATTATTTAAAACTTCATCGTCTACATTCTTATGTGGATCATCGGGACGTTGTCAACAAATTTATGATTTGTTATAGCATGCAATCAATATCGAGTTGAAATTAAGATTAGAGGTATAGGTACTGTGATAAATAAATTTTTAATCTTCGCTGATTGATTTTATAAATAAAGTTTTATCTGAAACTCAGGATTTTTTTCAAATGCAATTTATAAATACCTCCCAAACTAGGACCTTTAGGTTTTTTTTGTAAATAATGTGTTATAAGACAGCAGTTTGCCTGCTTTATAGGGACAAAATCGCCCCTCCCTGACTTCCTTTGGCTTGATACATTAATAACATATGGCTCATGTCCAACCGGAATAAATCCTTTCAAAGATTGTAATTTTTTTTTAATAGTTGCCGTGATTCCGGGTATTACCCTGCGCATACACGCAAAATGCACTGTCTCTTTATAATTTCTTTAATACTGAGGTTACATTTGAAGTTGCACAGTTAAAAGTATTAGTACAGAGAGGTCTATACCGTGGTTACCTAAAAGGAAGCTGTAACGCATTTACAAAAGTTTAAACTGTTTCGTATAGCTAGTTCTAGATACAGTCAGAACTTTAATTGAAATAAACCGATTAAACTGTGTGGTTCGAATGTGCAAGTTTTGCATTTCCCGCTAGAGTTTAAGTGGTGCACGATCTCAACATAAGCGAAGCTTGTCAAAATAGCAAATTTTGAAATATTTACGTACTAAGTTATTATAGAATACCTATAATTTCGCCTAATCGTACATTCAAATTCTGTAATTATTAAGTTGTTTTTAGTATTAAGCCTTTATCTATGAAATCAATAATTACATAGAAAAAGTAAAAGGAGTTATTCAAGTCATTAATTGTATATATTTTGTTTTTCGTAAAAACGTCTCAGTTTCGAATTATTCACACCCTGTTCCCTTACACCCCGTAAGGGGAGACCTTTACCAGACCATCTTGAGCCTAAGCCAACCTCCCCTGTTCGTAGTGTGCACCCTGCTGACCAACGGACGAGACTAGAGTGGATAGCCCTTCCGGTTGGAAGTCGCCGGATTTTGAAGCACCTACTCAAATCGAAGTGGCCTGCCACCACGTACGAGTACCACCGATACCTCTATATTTTTCTTGTCTGGCTAGTTACGACCTTAGAATTAAACGTATTTTACATTTTTCTACGACGCCATAACGCGTTAGTATTATGAACGTAGATGGACAGCAGCCGCCACTTACCACCGGGTCGTCTGTCACTTGTTTGTTGGCTATTGATATAAAAAATCACATCTTCAGTAATTGCCAGGCCTGATTTTAAATGTAACTAAGACAAGACCAGCACAAGCTTATTAAAAATTTAGCAGTATCTTTTTTAAACCACATATCACATAAGGCAAGTTAGTTTCTTATTATTGTATAGGATCCATTTATTTATCCTTTGTTACAAGAACTTGTGGTACAATAGGCGGATTGAATGCTATCACATATTATTATATTTTATCACAAGTGACGAAACGATTTAGAATCCCCTGATTATTACGCCAGATGAGTAACGTCACGCAGCACTCAATGCGTATTTGCTGATGGGATTCATTCAGTTCACGTAGTACCCAATTTCTAGATTTTTCATTTACCCAATTTGATGTTAATGAATTAATATGAAAACTATAGTGAAAACAAATCAACGGACCTAGTACTTTTGACTAAAAATACACTATATTTGTTAACGGTAGCTGATCCAAACATATCATCGATGAAATTTTCTTAACTGTTCCATAATCGTGAATAGAACAATGTATAAGCATTTTGCACTTAGGTGCTGCTACTGTGACTAATAATGCAAAACGAATTATGTAGCTTCAGTTTGAAATCAATTTGAATATGATTTTTTAAATCAAACGCCGGATATTTGAGCTCTTACTCTCGAAATCGAAAAGTTGAATAATCGACTGAGATAACCAGTTGTGGACGCGGTCGGTAGTAGGATGGATGATCGCTAATGATACATTTTTTTAAACGTCATCACTTACATGGCACTGCGTAGTAGTCGCTATCGTATACAGCGGCGTTGAAAACCTCCCCTTTTCAGTCAATGGAATGCAATGGAATTTAATGCTTAATTAGTTCGTACGTTATTAGTATAAAAAAACGTGACCGAAAATATTCATACGGTTTTATTGAGGTTAAGCGTATCAATTATGATAATAAGGACAATAAAGGTTTTTATTCCAGGCCCTGGAAACAAATAAATTATAGACGAGTAGTATTTTGGCATATACTCTATATGCCAAAATATTGTTCCTTCCTTCAACGATAAACAAAAAAAAAAAACAACGAAATGGCGTGAACAGGCTTTAAAGCGTATCAACATCATTCAGAAAACTGTCTTGCAGCAAAATATTATAATATTACATGTCGTATAAAAATATAACTATCCCTCGTAGAAATTTATTGCTTCAATTGTGAAACAAGAGGACCGTGTAGCCGGTAACATTTAATGAGGCAACCCTAACTGTTTGAAAGGTGTTTACGAAAAATTTATAGATAAATAGAGCACATGATCTTACCTACTTAGAAAGATGCGATGTTTATCTATCAGTGTTTTTTTAAAATAATAGTTCTTTTGGGTTCCCGCGTTCGTGCATTCGTGCGTGCAATCTCTTAATGTATGTTACACCAAATTGATGATAGTATAATAATTTCCTAATTGTAGGCTATTATTATTGGTAACATTGCCACTTCTTAATTGAGTCATTAAAACAAGTCATTTAAACAACAGACAAACTATATGCAGATAACTTAACAGATTGCTAAATTTAATCTTTTCTAGCCTTATAATTTCCTATTCAATTACGTGTAATTAAGGTCTTTGTCATACTCGTCTAGTAGGTATGATATATAAATAATAATAATTAATCTCACTTTATTCTTAACCAACTTATTTTCTTTTAAATGTGCCTAAAAGTTCATTTTATCTTCATCGCTGATAGATAGACTAGAAAAAAAAAGATATTCACACTAATGCCTACGATATTCATGTAGGGTAGGTAGGATAAACGGGTGCTCGCTCGTTTATCGACATTTTTTCAAATAACTACTGCAATTTTTTTGCAATTTCCAGTTGCAGTCTTGAAAAAGTGTGCTAACGCTCCTGGTAGTGCAAATATGGATGAGCGGTGGTTGACGACTTAATATTATGTAGCTGGTTATAATAAAAAAAATATATATTTTTATTTGTTTTATTACTTGGACATATTGGCCAAATATAGCAGCAATGTATTATGCAATGATTGTTGTGTGGAAATTGATGCCCTAATGGATATTTTGATTATGACAAATTGTGAAACCTTTGTACACCATTATAAGAAGACTTCGCTGGATGATCGATCACAGCAATGTACGAGTATGAATATGACGCAAGTAATATTTCAAATAATATTAAATGTATTGACGTGGTTAAATTCAAAAGGGATGCATATGTAATATAATAAGTTATTTGAATAACTTACATTAACTTACATTTGAATACATACAGTTTATTACTTATTTTATCAGTAAATATTACCCTCATCATTATAGTGATGGGTACCTAATGTAATGAATGAAAACTTAGGTCTAGTTTTGTTAGTTCATAGAAGCAGTTTTTGGAAGTTTTTCAGCTACATTTTAAAGCTATGAATCAACGAAGACTGAAGTATAGTTAGAATATTCGAATAGCTTAATACTTAGCATGCACTAATGTACCTATTTCATAAATTATGAACGAGAGGTCAATTATCGCATTCGCTTTTTAAGCGACAAGGGGTCGGTGATATCTTTAGGGTCATAACACTACTTCTATAGAAGTTTAAAAGCTTCCATCGAGACGACTTCCATCCCGTGGCCCATGTGGTCGTTTATCAAGTAAAAATAAAAACATGATATAACAAAATGGTGCGCTGGTACCACCTATAAATTTTCATTAAATCTACAATGGTACAATAAAGTAAATTTTCTTTCTGTGTCAAATTGCCTTATTGTCTCTCGAAAGGTTCAAGTAATTTACGGTGAAAAATTTTTCTTTCGCAAGTCGTATAGAAAGATTGAGGCAGAGAAGTTTTTCACTTCGAAATAACTTTTCTTTTAATGGTTTTGATGTGGAAAAAAATGATTATTCTTAGGTAGACTGATTATCAGTGGTCAAATCAAGTAGTTAGAGCGGAGAATGAGATAGATCAAGTAAAAAAAACAGTTTTTAAGCTTCAAATTGAGTTTTTTTTTATACATTTTAATAAAAAACTTGAGTTTTTTTTAATAACTATAAATTATACAATTTTTTTATAAATCAAAATTGTATGTTTACTGAATTACAACGTTTTTTGTCCAGTAGATTCGCAAAAATCTCGATGCAAACACAGACGCGAGAAACGAGATAGAGCTATACAAAATAATCCATTTTATTATAAGAGGCATTAAAATTCAAAAACTGAATATTTGTATTATGACAAATAACTAATACTCACGATCCGTGTGACATATTCTCCATAATCCAGACACCGTCATCTTTGCGATCAGCCCGTGTTTTCCAGTTCCATTGAAGACTGGATTCAGCATATTCTCTTGAGTATGAAGCCAGTTGTTCGTGGACACGGCTACTAGGACGGCAACAACTGCTGTGCCGGCAGAGAGCGGCGTCAGCAGCCAAAGACAAGCGACTGAGGAGTCGATTTGAGCCACTAAGGTCGGTGATGGTGGCGTTGGCCTGTAATACGTAATGTTAATTGGAGTTTAACAGTAATAAAAACTGAATGAATGATTGTTATAGATTATGTTGGCTTAAAAGATGAGCTGAGGAGTTTCTTTTGGCGTTTCTTCTCCTCAATGTTAAAGCACCTTTTCGAAATGATCATATAAGCAAAAAATAAGCGCATAAGTTTTATTTACAAAATATCTTAACGATTTTGAATATGAATTTGAATTTCCTTAGATATATTTTCACATTATTATAATAATAGCTCGATCGCAGATTTGTCTATCCATGATTATATAGCCAACATTCATTCAGAATATACCTATTTATCAAATGGTCAAAGAATTTTTCTTAAACTTTAACGTTAACCACATAAATGTCAGTAAAAACACGAGTCGGAAAATCTCAAGTTGTTAAACTGGGTACTAAACCTAGGTGTGTTTACTAACTTTAAAATTAAATTTCAATTTAAAATTTCACAAATTTTAATTAATATTTTATCTTAATTATTTAAAATATAATTAATTAAAATATCTTAATTTAAATAATATTTAAAATATGACTTTGTAACTAGGGTATCACTATTGACATTCAATGTTCTAATTGAGTAAAAGGATCCTTGCATTACAGTGATATAAAAGGTGACTGCTGATGTAATTGCCCGACCTCCAGTTCAATTTATAAAGGTCCTGCTTTTCTAGCAAAGATCCCGGTTTCAGTTTCCTGCTGAAGTACAAGATATTTAGTAATTTTTAATTAAAAATAATTTTAAAAATCTCTTATTTTTTATATTATTATTTCAATAATGGGTTTCCAAAATTGCTTATCACTTTTGTTTTAATGTTTATACTTTTCGCATCAAAATGAATGCTAGTATGAGGGTGAGGGTGTGTGATTGTTTATTTTTACCTGGGTGGGCGGCGGCTGGCGATGGCACCGCTAAGCGTGGGAGCGGGCTGCGCACGCGCACCGCGCGGCAGCGAGGCGTGCACGCACTGCGAGCCGCCGCCCCACATGCCTTTCTTTCGTGTTACTGTGAACAAACGATCGTAAATTAAAATTTATTTTATACTTAACAGACAATAAGTATAAACACAGTTTAGGAATTTAAATTTCCAGAAATTTCTAGGTGTTTAAAGCATTATTTTTAAAAAGGCTGCTCTCCTAGTCAAACCTTCGGCACCGACCATAAAACATGATATTCAGTAACCATTTTAACTATGGACAGAAAAATGAACCAATTGACTGATAGAAAATTTATAGAGGGCAACCATCTAATGGGCGCCACACTGACCTAAAACGTCCACTATACGTATAATTGCGAGATGTAAATTCGGTGAGAATTGTAGGACATCTTGTTTCCATATTTTTAAGTAAGTCTTCGATGCAATAACATGTTTTATCTATTCATTTTATTACAGAAAAGCTGACCGGTCTGAAAACTTGTTGTGTGACATTTTGTTATGATAAATAATTGATGATAAATATTTTTTTTAACTATATGATATTCCCAGCACAGTCATAATATATTAGCTTACTTTACGACAAATCGATTAAATCAAAAGCGTAAAAGCTCTGTAACGTAATTAACGAATAGCCTTTGTTCCTTTGCGGCTGTGGTTCCATTGATATTGAAGATTTAATTAAATTTAGTATTTTCTAGCAATGGATTATTATGGTCATGCTGGTGTAATATTTACTGTCTTTATGTTTTTTTACCGAATGGACAGCTAATCCATCCGATTGTAAATTGTGAATTAAAAATCGTGTAATTACTATTTAAATAGCAGTAACAAACTCATCAACATTAGCCACGAGAGATAAGTAATCATTTTTTTACAGTTTATGTATTTGTTTTTTCTTAAGCTTCAAGGACATACATTTCGACGGTTTCGCCGAATAAACACAGCAACGATTAAACAGATTAGCTTTCAATTATGGTAAAAAATCCTTTAATTGAAGTGGAAGTTAACGATTTTAAGGTATATCATGAGACAATCCAATCTATGACGCCGAGATGTTAATAATTAAACCTTAGGCTAACCTACTTAGTCTGCACTTGCATCAAAAATATTGACAGGTAAAACGAATATGCCCATGCTTCTACTTCATAAAAATATTTTTGCCTTCACATTTTCATATTTTTTCACCAAACTTACTATTTGCTTGGGATCCGCCCTCGCTTCGCGTCGGAAAATATGGTCCTTAAGTTATTTACTTATCACTCCTTACTAACCTAGAACAGAATTTCATTGACACATACTAATCAATAACCTTCACAGATGACGGCAAAATAGCTTTTTACGATAATTTTTTGTCGAGACATTCGTAATTATTATGTGAGTCCATTTATAACCTTAAATTCAATTTTACTTAATTTGGGGTCGGACCGTTGATGTTTTATATGTGCCTCCCGACGTCCTCGTGGTGCATACGGATGCCAGGCGCGGCGGGGTGAGGTGTGAATATCTCCTCCAAGTACTCGGCAAAACCACCGCTTAGTTCTGAGCAGGATACACGCGCTCATTCGCCCGATTGCTAAGCGGACAAGTGGGCACCTTGGTGCAAGACTGTTGTCTGGCGAGACGGTGGGGCGACGTAGCCGACTCACCAGACTGGTCGATATCGAGCCTCCAAGTTGTTTATTCAATACTCTCTCATCTCGCCAGTCAACTTTTCGACCAGCGCATTTAGGGCTTACTTGACCCGGCGATAGGGAAATGTCTCCCGGCGACCGGACTCTACCCGGCTCTGCGTAATGGCCGCCACTAGTGTATCTGGCACTAAGGTGGTAAACATCTGTGCGGCAGCCTCCACCTACTCAAGTACTATGAACAAGTAAGTTAATATTGAACCTGGTAACATTATTGGCTATGCTATTTTATAATCGAAGTAATTAAAAAGTGTTATTGTATGGTTTGAAATTACAGCGGTGAAAGGACCCGAGAAGCGTTTAAGTGGCTGTATGACAACCAAGTAGGTACTACGTCTCATTTTCTGTGTATATTCTATCTATTTCGCAAATGTTATTTGTTACTATCCGTATTTTGATGTAAGTTTCTAAAAATATTTGTAATATTGCTAGTCTAGCAAACCCTTTTGTACTGAAATGTACAATAAAAATTCCTTGTCTCACTCGAGCGTTACTAAATCCTTAGAACAAGGATCTTATCTGCTTAAAAGATCCTAGCAAACTAATATGCTTTCTCTCAAACGGACAAAATTGCTGCATTATCTTCAAATTTGTCGTACAGCAGATTGTTAAGGATATTGTAAGAAAATTACACAGCTTCGTCCAACTCCATGTGGGCAAGACAAATGGTATATTGCAATCCCTAGGGATCTTGTGACCGGCGAAACTCTTAGAAATTATTACCACCCCCTGATTTGATTTTCGGATGGTTTTTGGATTCAAAACCTTTTTGCAGGAGTTTAAGCATGATCACAACACATAACTTCACAATGATTAAACAATGCAGGTTGTCAGGCTTTCCACACTTTTGAAAATATTAAATAGAACTTTCTGAAGTATAAGTACAGGTTAATGAGTGAGTGAGTTTAAGATACGAACACAACTAAGAATATTGAATGCAAGTGCTTGGGAACTAATTTTGGAAGTGTTAATTACTTATTATTATTTTTATTTTTGACAGATATATATTCTGTAAAATTATATTCCGGCGTCATCCCCACTTCAAGATTTCAATTTATTTCAATAGGCAACCAGTACTTTAGAGAGATGTATTTTGGTCTGAAGCATCTTCGAAACCTTATTTATTTATTAAATAATAGAACAACAGTATTCTATCGCCGTCAAAATTCACGATTTGCAGATGTAAGCAGTTCTTTTTATAAGGGAACACAGGTAGAGGAAATATATAATTAAAAAGAAATAATGGAATTTAAACGGCAAATAAAATAACCACAATAAAGGAAGCATTTTCTTCTTCTAATTATCAGCATAACCGAGATATAATAATTTATTTTGAGTAATTCTGGGCAGGGTTGAAAATAACAGAGAAAAGAGAGTTAAAAAATAACAATGTTGGGGAATGAGAAATCACGAATCCAGTCATTTCAGTTGTGCGACAATTAAGCCAAAAGTTGAGAAGTGGTCAAATAATTGTATCTATACAGAAGATAAAAATGAATAGTCTGGTTTCTGAGACATTCTTGTTTATTGAGAATGAAGATTAGATGCCAATGTGATACACATCAATATTATCAATGCTAGGTAAAACAAGTAAATTAGACGAGATAGAAGTTGAAATGGGGGTTGCAACATTTTTAAAACCGTATGACTGCCTTTAGTTGTTTCCATAGTCCCGTTGAAGGTAGGTTGACGGTAATTATGAAGATTTTTGAATATAGGAGTGAACAACAAACTTAATAAGAGTTACCTCCGAAATACAGAAGCATTCAAGATATTATACCACTATCCACTAGGCCACAAGCACCTCTTGAGCCCACGGCTGCTTACCTCGGTTGATATCACTTAAGATCGATACAAATCATCGGGTTAAAAATTACGTTATTTTAAACTTTGCTACATATATCAATAATATTGTTACACATTTTATAACAATTATCAGTTATTTAATAAATTTTATGCTTGTAAGATTAAATTAAAACTTTAAATAAACAAATTAAGATGTTTCGTACATAAAAATTCTTGTAAGACGTTCATCCTCAAATTGAATTTTGTGTTCCTTTCAAAACTCGCAACTGAATCGTCTCTGGTTAAAGTTCGGTATCGAAACTTGAATATTCAATTTCTGTAATTACAAAATATTTTTTTATGAAATTTAGCTTGTAATAATTCGTTTCATAACTAGAAAGTCATGTTTTGAATGTAATACAAATTATTAGTTTGCCATCATCGGCTTGTTATTATGTTATTCGCGCAAATAAACGATTCATGAATATGCTGATGGACCTTATTGGCACTGGACTAGTCAGTCATCCATAGTAAAGGACAATATTAGCACATTAGTTACAAACAATTTGTCTGTGCTGAAAAAGTGCTTTAACACCACTGAACTCCAGTTACATTTACATGTACCAGTTGCGTTTTCCTATTTAATTTATGGGTTATTTTAAGTTTTTTCTTAATTTTTATTTATGGTTATTTAATTATAAATCACTATACGCGGTAAAAAATATTTTCATATTAATATAAGATACTTCTTCTGCAGCAGGGTCGTATCCGCACGTTATGTTAATTTTATAGCTGAAAATTTTGTGCCGGTTCGCTTAGCTCGACTAATTGATACTTGAAATCTGTACTGATGAACAAGTTTATAGAACCTTAGCGTAGTCATTAGCATTACCCTTATTTACTAATTATAACGGTGTTGAACAAAACATTTTATTGCATCACCACCTTTCCACTACCGCCTCAGTTCATAATATAATTGGGACCGCGTTCACTAGTATTCATTTTTGCTTTCATCGTACCATTAAATACAGTCCAAGAATAACAATATCTTTCAATTCAAAAACTACATATCGTACGTTGTGAACCGTGCACTATTATCATTATAATACTTTAAAAGCATTTAATAATAAAGCTAGAAAACTGTCTTAAAAGACAAAAGAAAAATTAATTTTTATAATTATGATATTCCAATTTTATTCGGGGACAATATTTTTTGATATAATTAGCGGACAAACGAAGAGAAGACTATATTATATGATAAAAAATTTGCCGTCTGTGCACGTCTATAGTCCCCAATATACAAATTACGCATTGCCGGTCATTGCTCTTCAAAAGCATAATGCAAAATATTTAAAACAGAAAGAGAGGGGTAGCTAACCTGGCAAATAAAAGATACCCTACTATGATGCATAAACCGACGGTATATAATTGAGGCGCACAATGGTCAGAGTACTACAACAGGAGAGACTACGTAGTAGCTTCGCCCATTCTTCAACAAGATGTATCGCGAGCAGAGGAAGTTAGCTTGGTCTTTAGGATTGACGAAGCACTGTACATCCCAAATTCAGTCTAATGTATGTTTATGGAACCGGAATATTAGTTTTACTTAGACGATAATATTGTTTATCACACAACAGCTTAAAATATTTGTAAATAATATTTTTCCTTTAATAGGACTTCATAGATGTAATTAAATATTTATTTAAGCACGTTATTATGCTGATAAATCTTCATTAAATTCTTAATAATTTCCTATCTTATATTCTACTACTGCCTTCTATTCTAGTCTATTCTTCAAGGCTTCTAATGTCTGATATTAGAACAGATAGATTGTATGACATAAAAATATTAATTACATAAAAATAAATATGTCTATTTTAAAGAAAAAAGTAGACTAAAACAGGATGATGGTGATGATAATTATTAAATATCCATCACTTCAAGGTTTTAATGTATCTTTGATTTAGCTTGTTTTTGCGGTTGCAAACACTAAGCGATGTGTAGTCGTTATGTACAAGCACATTTTGGTAAACGAAACATTTTTTCCGCGTCGCAGCCAAAGAGCTAAATTTTGGTTTCAATGTAACCTTGCTCTACTCGGTTCCACCTAATTGATACTTGAATCTGGGAGGCCATTGCGCCAGTCGCCGCAATTATCCAACGACTATCAGAAATGGTTAAAAAGTTTGTATTTAGTGAGATATTGCAGTCACTACGTCTATTTGTCTTCCTGGAAAATTTTACTGAAATATTAAAATCCTCGAAAATTTTAAAAAAGAACAGGGTAGGGTAGGCATACATAACTAATTCAATTAATATTATATTTACAGAATTGATATTCCTACCACTACTAAAAAACTACGATCAAAGAACAATTTATCTTTCACGTAAATAAATGCAACAGTCGGGAATGAACTCATGACTCGGCGGAGGGTCACTACCAAATATTCTACAGGCTCGCCTTAATACAGGGTCGTTTGAACACAGTATCGTGAAAATACAGTTTAATGTATTTTAAATAATTATTGAAACGAAATTATAAAGTAATTTTACTCGAAAAAACCGCTAATTTCGAAAGCACCGCATCTTGGTAGCTGTTATTAGTGTAATTTTAAATTTATAACAATGTATTGTATATAGTGAATTTTTATTGTAAATTCATATATTTAAAATATAATTATTTTTAATAAAATTCCTTATATTACACTGCAAATATGCAAATATATAACGATAACGTGTTTTTCAAACAATTATTTTTCAATCGCATATAGAGCTGTCTTTTTTATTAATTATTTATTAGATATACTTATCACTAAATATATAATCAATTTCAATGTTATTTATCACAGAGTTTCAACACTATAAGCATACATGGTAAGCTAACAAAAACTAATCTTAACAAATAAGTAAGTTTAAGAAACCAATGTACCAAGCTGTAACGTAAGCATGTGATACTCGTATGTAGCTGCATAAGCAATCTACTGCCGACAACAAGTCTCGAGCGAAGTCCACTGCACTGCTTCAACGGAGGTTGTTAAAGGAGTCAGTAGTCACCCCAAGTGTGGAAATTCTTTTATCGCCCGAAAGCAAGGAATAGATAAATGACTACTAATAATAAAACCGAAATCGACAGCTTCACGTCCCAGCCGAAGCACGCAAGCGGTAAGAAGTTTCTCCCTCTTTAGTCACCTGTGCAATTACCCAACACGCTCAAAGTTTCTTGTCGCGAGCGACCACTTACGATTAACACGAAGTTATGTTGGTTATGAACAATATGAATATTAATGGGTATGAATAGGATTACGTATTCATGGGTCAAATGTAATATTTAAAAAATATCAGACAGAGTCTAACGGCGCCGAAAGAAAGTTTTATAGTGCCAAAATTATTGGAGTTTCGCCTAATAACCTGACGACCGTATAAAATTGAGCCAAGAAAATTGGGCTAAGTGACTATAAAGGTGCCCAAAAGATGGCCTAAATCACCTGTATTGAGCGAAAGCCAAGATCCCCAATAGTAATTCTAGTCACGCAGATGTCTTCTTTATCGCTACTATTTCTGTGCTTGCCAAATTTGCTGAACTAATTTTCGGGACATTTACACACATAAAGATTGGTTGGGAAATATACAATTAGAAATACAGATAGCTTTATTTACGATCTTTTATAAACTTAATATTGTCATTTTTTCTTTTAATTATATTCTCAACTCGGATAGTATTGTAACGTAATCGGTGAGAGGAAAATAAAAAACATTTGATCTTCTACTTTTAAAGTTTAACATTTAAAAAGTCGATCACAAATTTATACTTACATTTAATGTAACAACATATATATTGTATTCATATCTATTTGACGACCCTTAAAACTTTTATATATTTTTTTATCAGTAACCGCCTTCGCTCCATAGAGACTGAAAATGAAATTCTTCCATTCACAAATATTAAAACAGGGTGTATACATGTAATTAAATTTTAATTGTTCGCTTTCTGGACATTAAAGATATACGAGAAACACTATTATTAAGAACCTTTATTAACTCAATAGAACCCAAAACAATAGTAGTTCGAATTTTTGTCCATATGTCTGTGCATTTGTTCGCGTTAATCTCAGAAATGGCTTAACCGATTTCGTTATGATTTTCACTAATGTATCGCAGTAAGCATCACTTAATACTTAAAGTCATAAAATCGTTTCATTTTAGTCCGGCCATAAATAAAAAAAATTATAAATTAAGATATGTATTTTTAATTCACAGACCGAGAGAAACCCAATCCTAAAACAATGTAGGTGTTATTTCAAGCGTAAGGCAATTTTTTTCTGAAACGAAGCGAGGGCAATTTACTTGAATTATATCTATATTAACATTATAAAGAGAGAGTGCCAGTTTTGTGTTTGTGTATATATGCGGAAAGTAATCTCCAAAACGACGGCACCTATTGGAAAAATTATTTTACCATTTGAAGGATACGTTACTCTGGGTGAACATAGGATATAATAGCAAGTGCATATGTATAATCATTAATTGTTGACCTCGAACAACGTCGGGATGAGCCGCAAGTTACATATAAAATGTAGTACGAAGTCCATTCGCCCACGTAGTTTCTGCCTTCAGGGAAAAACTTTATTATTTTAATCCTCGAGCCTTTTTATTTAAATTATAAGGAGGTGGTTCTATAAAATGTTTTTCAACAAAATATGTTACTACGTAGTATATAAGTAAATTGAAACATTTTTTAGTTAGTTAATAAGCAATATAGCAGCTTTATTAAAGGCTAGCAACGTGTTTATGACTATCCTGGTATCTATGAGTATAATTAATTATTTGTTTGTGATGTTATCTATTGCCGTCACCTTTTAGGCCATAAAGTAAATTACACTTTAAACTATGTTAAATTATTAAATATAGGTGTGTAAGTATGCCGGCGTAAGCTAAAAGAACTTTATTATAAATCTGATAATTGATATTAAAAAGTAAAAAAATGTCTGATTGATTACAAACATATGACAGATCATCTTACACAAAATGGCGGATGGTAACATTTAGAAGATTGACACATAGTATTGCGTAATGGGAGAAAAAAACTTGAATTCACAATTACTGTTACAAGTAATGAATCAAAATTTATCATTTACAATTCAAAGTTTTACTCTGGATAAAACTGTGGAATTTCTGTACACTGATGCGAGTTGTTGATAATATGATTGAGATGTTATTATTTCGGTAAACACAACAACTTAAACAATATAAACGATTTCAATCTTGTTTTGTTTATCTTACAAGGGCTATTTGCTTAAATTTGTTTGATAACTTCCAACCGTAATAATAATTAATTACAATGAAAAACACTTTCATTATAAAATTCAATTAAATTATCCAACTAACAAAATCTTGTCTCCTCGGATCATTCTGAGGAATTCCTATTCTTGAGACGCCTTTTTATTTCTTAAGCAATTGTTGTCATGCTTAATCGTTGAAGTTATTTTAAATTCTAAGTTAAGTAAGTGATAATAAAGTAAGCAGTAATAATAACTGTAAAACTTTTACTTGAATTAGTCAGTTTAAGGGAATATGGTAAATGATACGGTTTTTGGAACCCGACCCTTCAAACATACATAGTACATAGCTACATAGTAGCGCAACTTCAAAACTGCTGCTACAAACTCCTGCAAATTGACAAAAATTTGACTAAATTTCAATATCTACCTAAGTCATTAATCCACACTCGGTTGCCTGTTTAAAATCCCCTTAAAACATTCGGAAAATATTTCTGCAACACGAAACCTGTTTTACGTATCAACATGGACAAGTTTAATATTATTCGATAATTATTAACAAAAACAAAACAAAGACAATTATGTTAACAGGCAAATCCCACACACATGGGAAAAATTTATTTCTTTAATGGTATGTTAGTGATACTAATACTCCGCTTACCCCATTACCTATATCATTATTTATATAAACAATTCTTACACAACTGAAGTTGAGTGTCTCGTAACGTCAAAAACAAACGTGAGTTTTAAACATTTATTGATTTGACGTAACAATAGTCCAAAACTGTACCAAGTTCTGGAACATGGCACTGTAACCAAATTATATAAATGAAAACGATGCACTTTCAAATGATATTGCAGTATAGGAATGTCCTAATTATAACAACGTAATACGGTCCAATGTGTACATTAAATATAAATATGCTCACCAAGTTCTCCAAAATTTTTTTCATTCAATATTCCAAAACTACCGTCCTTAACAGTAAATACCTTAACAGAAAATAATAATCGATGATATTAAGAGCGGCGTCGAATTTATGCCTGTCAAAAACGCATAAGCCCCAAAAAACATCTTAAGAATAAAAAATTTTGCCTTAAATCTATTAAGCTATGATAACCCAAAATGTTATTGTATTCAGGCGACGAAGCCAGGAGATTATCAATAGAATTCCTTAAATGACAGCAGTACCTAATTGAAATGTGTTTCGAGAAATTTACTTTTGGTGTTTGTCAATTTGCATATCAGAGTGATACTAAAATTAGTCTATTGTGAAAAGGCAATTAAATTTTATTTTAATCAATTGTGATTCTTGTCAATCAAACGATAATAATGCGATTTCTTTTCGGTGGGTAACGCGTCAGTGGTGCTTTTGGTGTTATTAATGTACGTGGATGACCACTGACCATCAGGTGGCTCGTCTGCTCCTCTGTCGAATAGTCACATCATTTTTAACTTCAAACCTAAGTTGTTGAGAACATCTAAAGTACAATTCATAACACATCTGCATACATGTACGTCATCCAGATAAATCGGCGGTTTGTTAGTCGTCTTAATACTATAAAGATATACAAAAAAAAATGCCGCAAATATTATAACTTTTGACCTCGAATTGACCCCTTGGGTAGTCTTCTCAATTCAATTTATTTTCCTGTCACAGTTGTTCCCCCGAGAAATACTCGTAGATAGAAAATAGAAAGTGGTTTTGACGGGATGCTACCTATAGTTCACTTTGGGAATACGTAACGTACATAAAAATCAGTGCAGGTTCGTATTGTGTGCTGCACTTTCTGAATTCAGACGTGCTGGCTGACTTTCAGAATGATTTTTATCTAAAAAATATTTTGGAATAATTCAAATTCAAAATCATTTAATCATTTAGATATGCTGTTAACACACTTATGCACGTCAATTTTTCTTGTACTATCGTTTCGAAAAGGTGCGTTAACATTGAAGAGAAGAAACGGCGAAAGAAAATATTCAGCGAATCTTTTAAAACAACACATGGTAATTACAAAGTAAGTATTACCTGCGAGGTTTCAGCACTTTTATTTCCAGACATTCTTGTTATTAATATATTCATCTATACCATAAGAGACTTAAATTATTTAACATTGTTAACGAATAAATAAATTAGGTTTTGCAAAATACCTTCTGCTTCTTTACTTAGTCCTAGAACCGACCCCGGGGTACAAATAAAAAAAAAAATCGTTTGTTTCACGCGTTTGTGTATTTACAAGAGACCCGGTAGAAGGATGGGGGGGGGCGGATACCCCATGGGACTGTGTCCTAATCGAAGGTAGACTTGACACGCCGCTTGTGGAGCTTTTCACGCTTTCATTACCCCAGGATACGTTCAATGTAATTAAGAATTATAAATATATTTAATTACATTTACTGTATTATTCGTGTACATGGATTTGACGGCAGGTTACATCATAAACTTATGTTCATTTTTTTACTAAACAAAAAATTACTGTATAGTGTAGGTATATTTTTTTAGTATTTTCAATAGTGATTTAAATTGTTGGATGTTTTGGAAATACCAGCTTATTCTAATTTTTTTCCAGATGAGATTAGGATGTGTTTAAATGAAATATAAATAGATAATGTTGTTCAGAAGGTGGAACGTAAAAAGATCTTTTTCTAGGCGAAGATCTTTTTGAAGATTTTTCAGGTTCGTCTCATACTAACTGACTGACGTAATCGCACATTTGAATTTTTCAGGTTCGTCTCATACTAACTGACTGACGTAATCGCACATTTGACCAATTTTTTCATACCGAGCAAAACTGAAGGTTTTGTTTCTTTATGGAATACTAAACATTGTGGGAATAAATTCCATGATATTATTACATCCATCAATTGCTACTAATTAGCAAGATATCATGAATAGACACACTTACCTAAAGACTCTCGCTTTTGATTTCATGAAACCTAGACATTATATTTCCATATAAAAGTATACTAAGGTCCCTAAAAATAAATATCGGGGATATATTACGGAAAAAAAGCAATAGTCATACATATCCTTTAGGTGTAAAATTTGGAAGGTGATCTTTCTGCCCAATCAATGTTATTTATTTGATATCATTATAATCAAATCTGACGTTTGAAACTTTTAATTAAGTGGATGATATTGTTACCCAATGATTAACAATGTAAATAAAAGTGTTTAACAAACTTACTGAAGTAACAACTGATGTCAGATTGTTAACAGTCATAAGTACCTACGTAATAACTATATAAATGAGACATCACGTTGACAGTCAAGGAAAACATTAAATTATTCATGTACCCTTACAGTACACACTTAAATGAATTTTCTGATTTTTCGAGAGTACATTGAGCTGGTGTGTCGTAAACATCTTTTGATTTTACCAAGTCTTTTAAAGAGATTTTAACAAACGGATATATTAGCGTAAATGAACGAACAAGCTCATTCACATTACAGTGGAAATGCGGCCTCGGGCGATGTAATTGCTGATAGAACGCCTTATTTATTTCACCACTAGTCGTTTTCTTATCCGATGAGTATAAGCGCTGCTGAAATTTAAGCCCGAATTCAAAAGTACCTGGAATGTTTATAACATGGATTTGTTCGTGTTATCTTGTAATATAGAGGATATTTTAAAAAAAGGAAAATTAGAGAATATTTATTCTTTTGAAGTTGAAAATAAAATATGTTCGAATGTATCCTTTTAAACGCATACTATTAGCTTCACATGAATATACGTACATATGTAAGTAATGTAATTATTATTTATCTATTTAAATTTTTTACACGCTTCTAGAAGTCCACCTAGTTTTTAAAATACGATTTATTAAAAATGAACGGCAAGACATTAATTTAATAAATATGACCACGTATTCTCACCTAGATCATTAGTATTATTATAAGTATTGTTCAAATTATTATGTTTTTACTGATATATTAATATTTACATCATAGATACTGCCCTTTTTTCCTAAAAATAAAAATCCTTACTTTTTTAATTTATATCGCAAAGAGCATGTCTTTTCGATCGGCAAACTATAGTTTCTGTAATAGCTAGTAAACAAATGGAAGAGAAGGCTTCCAAAATAGTTCGTTGTAAATTAATAGACAGTGTTATGTATTTAATCATACCATCATGTTTCATTAATGAGATTTGTATTTGATTTGTACAGACTGAAGTACCCGAATATAAATTTAAACACGTCAAGAGTAAGATGGCGGGTACTACATAATTCCTACAGATTGAAACGCTAACAATGAAGACTTGAGATTCCAAATTTCAATTATGAAAAACAGTGGTTACTAATATTTTATAAATTGCTTAGTTATTGCTCCAAATTAAATTTGTGTCTTTGTCAGTGGCCATACTACTAGTAATAGCACTGATGTAAGCTTTAACTATCAATATCTGTGTAATTAGTTATCTATTACAGATGACCCGGCGGGGACAAATGATCTGTCATCTTGATATATTGACATCATGCCTCGGGAGGATCCATTGCACACACGCTCTGAATTGGTGATTTGCGAGACAGTTCATTGTTCTGTCATGATTATATCTTATAGTAATATACATTCAGACATTGATATAGTATAATTATAATGACTTCAGTAATATATTCACTGCCTAATAATAATAATGTGTTATAACGTGCTATTGACGTTTTGACTACTCGTAACATAATAACACTATGTCGCTTTGCTTCAAAAAACATAAACCGAAAGTTTACAAATAGTACCGACGCAGGATCACTATTGATAAGTTACACAATGAAACGAATTAAATGAAAGTTATACAATTAAATACTTTAATATTGTTATATCTGAAATATTATGTAATTCAAAATTATGAAATCTTTTGGCCTCATAAATAAAATACAATACATCTACGTCTCTGGAATTGTATCCCGGATTATAATAAGGATTTGCTTGATGCTGATACTGGTTACAAATTAGTGGATTATTATTGGTGATGGTTGACATAGAATAACTGGATTATCACAACTGAGATGTTGGTGCACAAAATAACGCAAGAGCCTATTAACTTAGCTTTTCTTATTATGAAAAGGGACATAAGTCTAGTTTTAAATGTCTTGGGTCTATTAGATCTTTTATTATATAATGTCCTTAGGCTGATATATCCAGACTATATTGTAACTGTCTAAGTCTCTCAAATTTAAGACATTACTAATACGAAAAAGCATTACAATAATAGAACTCACAATCTCGGAATTCCTTAGGGTATCTACATGTATATGTAAAAGTATTTTAATACTTAGTAATTTAACACGACTGGTTTAAGACATTCAAGTCCAATGTGAGATTTTCTTTACAGCTTGCTATTAGGTTTCCTTTAAATGCGTCATTAGTATTGTATACACTTAAAATCAGTTTTAACGAATCTGTTGGTAGTGATGTGGTTGAAGGGCCGCGGATTTGTCACTCTCTTTTCCGGGTTTTATTTGTTTGTGATATTAAAATTGTGGTACGTCCAAAAGCGATACCGGGAATCTTAGTGCAGTATCAGTATGTGCCGGTACAGAATAACATTTATTTAAATAATGTTAACTGTGGTAGCCTTGTGGTTTCAACATCGGTCGTCTGCATAGAAGAACCGAGTTCAAATCTTACTCGCCATCTCTAATTTTATTTATGTGATGCATAATCTGCAGTAATTGATCAACTATTATGAGATTTCTGAATTTGAAAGGAGATTTGAACTCACCGGTAGAAAAATTATGGGTAGGGATGACAAAGATCAAAATTTAAAATATTTAATTATTTAGATATTCTGTAAACACACTAATGCACGCATTTTTTGTTTCTACTACCGCTTCTAAAATGAACTTTAATATTGAGGAGAAGAAACGGCGAATGAAACGCCTCAGTACATCGTATAAAACAACAGAATAGCAATTACAAAGTAATTAACCTGCGCGGAACTGATTTCTACACTGTTATTTCCAGACATCCTTCGCATTAATATGTATATCCATACCATAATATCCTTTATTTATAATGTGTGCTTTAACGCGTTGCCTTGAAAGTTCCAATAGATAACTCACGTATCAATATTGGAACCTTATTATCGAAACAAACTCCAATAACCTTAAAAAAACGCTGAACCTTTTGAAGGGGATATGACGACGTAACCAAATTATACCTATTTTTCGTTTCACGATTGTATGTATCACTTTTATGCTTGTACATATCAATTTTTTTTCGAATGAGTGTTAAATTACTATCAATATGTTGACAGACAAATATTTCTTTAAATTTCACTCTTGAAGACTCACGTGACTTTATATATAGCTCTGATTGCTTTATTCTGCATCGTGCAAGATATAACAATATGGAAATAAATTGGTTCTCAGTACCAATCGGTACGTTCGACAAACGCAATGCTTTACGATATCTATGTAGGTCTATAAACAGCAGCCGAAGACGTATGTTACAATACGATTCTTAAACAGATTGAGTGCTCGTAAAATGTTACGATTACTGCTATAGCCGCAATAGTTGCAGGCCAAATGTCAAGAATAAAAAATACTATTTGAGTGCCGCAAATAATGCTATAACATATCATCGGAAAGCCAATAATAATGCGGGTCCCCCGCTTCCTCTTCGGTTGGCGACATTGCGGTGAAAGTTGTTAACAAGTTAAAATAAAAAGTGCAACAACGGTTCTATTGTAACATAAAGTATACTCACAGATTTTTCTATACCTCAGACACCGCTTACGACTGGTTCTTATGCTTCCTATAGTTTTGCCCTAACATACGTTGATCAGTAAAGTTGTACCTAGGTACTACTACTAAAATATTTCTACAATATAGCTTGGATTATAATTACTTTTTAAAATTTATACATTTTAAAATTCGGGTAGGAATATGCTTTATCACTCATTCAAAAGACGATGTATCTCTACATAGAACAAAAAAATAACATCCTTGTATATTTGTCTAAACGCGATAATTTCAAAAATTACAACACTGATTATCATGCGGTGATCTATACTAATATTAAAAAGAGGGAGTGCAAATTTTGTAAGTTTGTGTATATTCCGAAGGTAATCTCCGGAATTACGGTACCTATTTGAAAAAGTCTTTTACCACTTCACGGTACGTTATTCCGGATATATGTTATTATTATAACCTTTATTATTATAAACAAACATTTTGTTACAGACGGAGTGATTCTAAAGTAGTGAGTGATTCTAAGTGTATGGAATAAACATGAAAAAAACGCGTGATAAAAATGAGAAAATGTATAATTATGTTACGGGTGAAGTTACTATTTATGAATGTACGGAAAACGCACTCGTGGAAGCATAAAATGATAAACATAAGTGTATTCACAAAAATCCTAATCACTTCAATGATTTTAAATTTGAGTTTGAATTTATGTAAAACTAAGGTAGGTTATGAGCATGATACTTTTGCCAAACCTTAATCATAGGTGGTCGATCGCGTTAAGCAGCCCGGCATAGAGGAATGTCTCGCCGCAGTGTCAAAAACGTTAAGTTTCACTCCCCCCCCCTTTAGATGATTTGCCGTCTTGTCTGATTATTAATGTTAGCGAACTGTCATTAAGTCGTGTTACTTTCTAACTTTTGGGTTCGTTACTAATTCTCTTTTGGAACATCATCGTTTAATGATTGCCCTAACCCTACAAAATTATTGGGCGAATAACATTGGACTACTCTGCCTGTGCAAAAAGATTGTGGGTTCAATTGCCGACCGGAGTAATCGTATATGAAATATCATACTAGTGTTTTAGGTAAGTATCACGGTTGTTTGTTATGTCTTAATTGTGGACATAACTATCATCTGACACTCTGGAAATAATATTGTAGCGGTGAGAAAGGGTGATAATTGTGATAATGTCAATTACCTATTCACATCAAGAGCGTGAATCGCTTCTTCTCGGGCGGCAAGGCGTTCGTGGCGTCCTGTTACCTTGAATACTTACTACTAAGGAGATCCTTCCATTTAATTGGTTGTTTCATGCGTAAATAAACTTCAAAAACACGAATTGTACACATATAGCCATAAACGTAATTTTAAACGCAGTAAAGAAGCAACTTGTAAACAAAATGAATGGTATAAAAAATAATATCATAACCTTCTATGAGATGAAAGTTGGTTATAGAAGCGAGGGCGATAAACGTTCCCATTAAACATAATTACGAGGGACGCGACGTTAAAGACAAGCTGAAGTCGTCTCCTCGGAGACACAACTTATAGAAGTTATACAACTTATTTATTCGCAAAAAGATGGGCTCGCTCGCGTAAAAATCTAATCTCTAACCTCGTATTTTATAAACTTCAGTTTAATACTCGATTTTATGAATATACGTCAGCAACGTGAACAGTGATATATTAGACATTTGAAACCCAAGTTCATGCTCGTGAACTTGGGTTCGAATCTTCTCATTATGAAAATAAATCGCAAATTAATTAAATCACTTATTTCAGTGGAGGAACTTGAATCTAAGCTGACACCTACGCACGCGTATTTCGCTGAACAACGGACGAAGCTATTGCGAAAGGTCCTCCTGTTGGAGGGCATTAGTCTCTGTACCATCCGATTTAATCCAGACAGTATTCTTGAGTATTGGTAGACGTTTTACTTGCCTTCCTTTAAAAATAAAAATTAAAAATATTTTGACTAGTTTTATTAATACAAAAATCTCTATATAATGCATATAATGCGTTATGTGATATATAAAACGAGGGACACTAAATTTTAATTTGTTAACAGAATTATGTTAATCGCTGCAATTATGTTAAAAAACGCAATACGTATACTTAAGTACGTAAACGTCACACATAGATTACTTTAAACAATATATTATACGAATTGACAATTTTTAAAATTATGATGTACTATAACTAATGTACCTGCAAATTTTCTATTCAATTACATTGTACCTACATTCTTCAAAGACAGTGTCTTTAATACAGTACATTAGGATTGGACTTCTAATGGCATAATCTTTGTAATAGACATGACAAAACCCTAACGAGAAGCCTATTATAATTGAAAAAGGAATAAAGTAATATGAGGCAATATATTACAGTCAAGTAATATATGGCCTGTTGATTTACAGTAAATCCCGGATTCAGAATTGCATATAATTAGTGAATATTAGTACACTTACACTAATTGGACGGTTTTTGTTCTCGGGTAAGTGTGATACATTATTTGTTTATGCCTATGCCACATACATCACGGGAAATCCTTTTTTTTATGTGGGAATTTTACCATACTAAAACCCCCCGGTGGCCTTCTCTCGGGGGGAATCGAGGTTCTCTGAGCGCTTTGCCCCTGTCGGGTTCTGCCCAGGAAGGACAAGTTGTCCAGACTCCTTTATCCAGATGCATTATCCAATCTTAAAAACGGTACGCGGCCACTTTCCTAGGTCGCCCGTCTCCACTTCAAAGGAAACCGTCCGTAGCGGAAGCAGGTGGTAAACAGACGCTTCAATCTCTCTCCAGCACAGTCAACGCTAAGACTTAAACCTGACCTGGATTCTGTCTGGCCCCGGTGCTGAGTTTCATTTCGCCATGCGCTTGATAGCACTGTAGAGCCCGCTTTCTGTGACGGCTAATTCGTCCGATCAAATGATTTGATCCGGCAACGATGTCGCAGAACACGACTCTTCGGCTGTTCCGGGAAATAAAATGTTCACTACTGTTTTCATGAAGAGCGTATCAAGTGTTTCCGAAGTGGGGGCATCCATGGACGCAGCTGGCCGAGTACCATTTGTAAGAACGTCCCTATGGGTCCCGGTCAAGCCCATCCACGACGCGATTGCACCCTGTACTCCGCGTACTATTTTTCTCTTTCTGCGGCGGTATCGCAGATAGCTGTCATGTCATCCCGGAGATAAATCGCATCCTCCTCAGGATTGAACTAAGTATCCCTCCCAGCAACATTGGACTAGTCCAAGACGAGAGCTGCAGCGAAGAGCAAGTCCCGAACAAGCTGCTTTTATTAATACCCATCGCCGCGGGCGGTCATTTTTAGGGCGAATGTTAACAGCTGGGAGCCGAAACTCTGTGTCCAGAATTATGTGACAATGGTCAGACAGTGTGAGGAGATTTTCAGTCACCCTCCAACTCATGACCAGACACTCGGAAAAAAGCGTTCCCCACGAAAGATCTACGACTGGCTCTCCCTACCAACGCATCTTGGTAGTAACTCAGCCACGGTTCCTTAAATGTAGGTCCGTGTGGCTTTCTACTGCGACTAGGCCCTGCTCAGAGTGTAGTCTGGTGTACGGAGAATCTTCGTCACGGCCTACCCAGTAAATTGTGACAGAGTGCAACTCGATGCTCTAAAACTCTGTATGGATCCGCCACCACTGCCAAACAAACCGAGCAGTCCACGAGGTATTACGGGAGCAAGTCCTGCGCCATCACAGGCAGTTCTAGTAGTGTGTGTGTGCAGTTTCAGTAGGTGTGAGTGTTGAATGTTATTTATTTGTATCATTTTTAATTTAATGTTAATTTGTATTTATAATAATTAAAAATATTTACAACTTGATAGAAATTTATCAAACCTTGAAGCTTAACTAAAACTTACTCAATCTCAGATAATAAGCTGCAACTTTTCTTAGTTTAATCAACCTAAAAAGTTTTTTCACGGCTGCCTCACACAAAGTTATGAACCTAACTTTTAGAAGCTCCTTATAGGTAGAAGCCAACGTTTATCTGAAGATATATTATAAAATCGTGAAAAATACTCCATCGAGTCTCGGACCAATTTGCACAAAAACTAAATTGCATTAAACGTTTTGAAAATAATAATTTTCGTAGGCGAAAAACGAACTCGTAATAATAAACATCAATAATTATAATATCCAGTACGAGAAGTCTTTTTCTATGTAAGCAATGTCGTTGAAGTTAAAACAAATAACATATAGAATACACTCAAGATACAATACACTCATATCTCACATTTTTATCAAAGGATCTCGTTTTATAAATACTTCTAATTGCTACAGAATGACTGAAACATGACATAAAATGCTATAACGTTAATTTTATCACTTTATCCGCTGGCTAGGTGTATTTTTATCAAACATTAATTGATAATAACAATTAAAAAGTATAAAGGGGCATTTACTATACTTGTGTATCTATTACCCTGATTATTAAATTACCTCTCATCAGCTCTCAAGGACGATATATGCCATATTTAGATATACCATGTACTCATATTGATCGTTATTATTGTTACTGTAGATTATGCCATCTGATATTCAATTATAGCGGGAGATCTCTTCTAATAAAGAACCCTCAATACCACAAAAAACCCCAATAGAAAGTTAGGGTGCCATACCAAGCTGATTACGTGATTCATGATCGGCAAAGCATTGATAATATCCCTGGTATAATTACGTATACTTGGGTTGAAGTGACCACTTCATCACCAACTTGAAAGAATAAGACGTGTGTTTTTTCGTGTATATACACACGAAACTCCGTTTTTATAAACCGATTTTGATTATTATTTTTTAAATTCGTATTCTTAGGTTAGACTCTCCCTATGTTTATATAAAATATTCAAATTTTAAGTTGTTAATAAAATACTTTACATTCATCCACCCAAGTTCAAATACATTTTTACAAATTTGTAGTAGATAACACTTGATGTTAATACAGTTTTTTCAAATATTGATTCGATAATTAAATTTTGTGAATTAATTTTAGTTTCGTATGGAAGAAAAAATTAAAAAATATAAGATATTTAGCATGATATAAATGTATATACATATTTATAATAATTGTAATTATTTAATAAAATGTAAATAAATTTTTGTTTTACCTAATTAGGAATTTACTTTAAAACATTTTTTTGTATTACTTGTATACTGCCTGAAAGACTCGTAGTTGGCCACCTATAATTATAGTGAGGATCTGATATGGGTTCCAAACATAAAAAGTAAAACTCAAATATTTTGCCTTCTATTAACTTACGGAAGGTTCGATAACGTGGGTCAGTCCGGTGTCTAATCTTGGTCTACACGGACATATTGTTTTGTAATTAATTCATCGTCAAACATTGCTTGTTTCATTGCGTACTTCGCATTGTTTCTGACAACTTATTAACAATCGTGACTATGTTTGCTTATTGATTACCATGGAATCGCTTCGGAAATCAGCTCAAACGGAAAGAAACCTAAAGACTGAAGAACAAGTAAGCGCAGCTGTCACAGCGGGCGGTAGGCGCGTGCAATTTATTTAATGTGCCCCGCCTACGTTTTACGACTTTTTTTACCCAACGATGATGATACCGTCTCGTCTTATTGAGCCGTTTGCCTCACTTCCCCACGGAGATCTTTTATTAAGTGATGCCATTTCGCAACTTCACTAGGAAGACTCTAAAAAGAGAATTTCGACACGCTCTGTCTGCCGCAATCAATATACACACGGTTCCAACCTAAACGACAAAAAGATACTGTCGTAAGATGTTACGATGTTTGGGAGGTTATACATTAGCCCGTTATGAAAATAATGGTGTGAGTGAATTTTTATTTTTATGATATGCGCGCTCGCTGATATCAGAGAGACACAGGGTGAAGTTAGTCACAAAAGTTGAACGTAATTTAATCGTATAAGTATTATGCACGCACAGGTCCTTTTTAAAAGAGCTCATGAATCAGTTATTAAAATAAATGTTTCTCATTAATTTTACACTTAACAAATTACAAATACTTATTAAGATGTTCCAATGTTACTAATCTTTATACCATATTCATGCGTCTCTTAATAAGGACACCTTGACAAACCTCGGACCCACCCGAGGTCTGATTTCAAAATCCGTCGACGTTTTAATTCTGTATGTATACAGTAGACGCAGTTTGAACAAAAAAATATATAGATATATAACGGTAAGTGAACTTAAAATATAATTCAAATAATGTATAATGTTCACGATTCTAAATTCTAATTTCGGTTTTATTTCTTTGTTAAATGTTATTTACATAATACATTAATTGTTCATGTATGCCTAAATTCTTGTATTATTTTCGTTATTTATTGTATTATGACGACCCCGTAGCCCAGTTGGTAGTGACCCTGCCTGCCGAGCGTGGGGACTCGGGTTCGATTCCCGGCCGGGGCAGATATTTATGTGATAGATAAATGTTTGTTCTCGGGTCATGGGTGTTTGTGATGTGATAATAGTGTATGACCATGCCACCCGCAACACAGGGAATCCTAGTGCGGGGGTGTGAGTGTGTAAACGTAATTTATTTGTTATTTATTTATTCTATATATTTTTTATCTTAAACATAATATTTTAAATATTACTTTCATTTAAATTCTGCTTTCTTTGTTTATTACTTTTCTTTGTGCCATAAAACATAAGTACCTTGGTTTTATTGAAGATATTGCTGCTAGAACAAAAAAACTCCCTATTGAATACATTCGCTATTAACCCTTGAAAGCGTTTCATCATAGTCTTAGAGAGTAGAGTTTTGTATTGGCCTCAAATCAAATAAATTTTGAGTTAATTACAGCTGTCTGTGTTTTTACCATTTTACATTATGTGCACTGCATATTCTTGTGTTGATTCAACATCAAACAAAATTAAAATTAATCTCTCCTAATAGGATGGCTTGTGTCAGTCATAAACGACCAACCGAGTAAAGAAATTTTGGCCATGGATCGGTGGGTGGATGGATTGCCAGTACCAAAATACCTCAGGCGCTTCTGCATTTTAAAGGGCCTGTTAACCTGTTTGTCCCGTTGTTGTTCATAGGAACGTGTCGTTAATCCATACTGAAGACTTTCGGATTGCTTAAGAATTTCCGACACTTGGTTTAGTCACTAATTCATCCGCTAATCTGCACTGAACCAGCGCTGTACAATGCACTTTAAACTTTTTACGACTATAGTCTCGTGTACACCACTTATAATGTAAAATTAAACTAAGATAATTTTTTTCATATCTTTTTTTACTTAATCAAACGCAACTGTAGTACAAGACTAGTTACGATAAGGGTTGGTGGCAGAATTTCAAAAGGGGTGATCACTGGGTACTTCAACCTCTGCCAAATCTGATAACAGTCGTACGAGCTCACACGACACTCCAGAAAATACTTCAATAGTTATTACCATATTGTCTGCAGTGGGTTGGGGATGGCAAATAAAAGTTTTTTACATATAACTTAAAAATTAATGTCGTTGTCTGAACTACTGTACTAGGGCGTAACGTCGGTTGCATTCATATGATGGAGATACCGGAACCCTCGATAAGAGGTCGAGAATGGCCACCGGGGGGGTTTTAGTGCAGTAAAAATCGCACATAACCCGGCGTCGCTCCCACGGCATCGGGTACATTTAGATTTAGAAGGTTTCCTCCTCGAAAAAAAAGGCGTAACTTTAGCCGGCTGTTTTATTGTATGATTATAGGAAGTAGTACATGGGAAAGGAAGCGTTTATTTATTGGTCAATTATTCAGAAGATATTAAATTCCTTTTTTACCTCAAAGGGATTTAATACAGCTCAACGATCTTTTATAAACAAAAAATGGATTTCTTCGATAAACGCGGCTTTTGGTATGGGTGTTCACTTCAACCTAATAACTTCAAATTAATTTATCAATATCTCACTTATTTTGGGTTGTAAGGGAATTTATGTATATATATATATATATATTCATCCATCCGTACATCTAAACGTACCTTTCGTGCTCGTAGTGCACCTTGCTGACAACAGACGCGACGGAGCTGAACCACTCTTGTATTAGGATAGTAGACACTATATCGCGTAGGTTAATACCGATGTTGGTAGGGTTATTTTTTATCATATTACCACCATCCTTCTAGAATATACTGCGAAATAGTTTTAATGTATTTCGTGTTCAGTATCGGATACCATTTAGTAAGTGGGTTCCACACTTCTCTTTTTCCTAATAACGCGTTGGTGATGTCTTTGCTGATACGAATGTCCATTGTCAGCGATGTCCATTTACTATCAACAGGTTGTTAAGTTGTTCGTCAAAAACATTTTACATGAGATTAAAACCGGATCATCGGAGAATTGTTATTGTACTTATTGTTAGTCAAAATCTGTCTTATTGTTAGTAAAGGTAACCCTAACCTAATGAACAAACTTGATATGGGCCAAGTTATCAATCAAATATAATTGAAATAAGTTAGGGTATGCCCAAAAAAATTGATGTATCAAAGTCTTTATTTACCCAAAGTCGTTGTTGGTGACCAAACAACAAACCACCTAAAGAAATTCAAGTACCGATGCTAACTTTTACGTCCAACAACCATTAGCAATATTTCTATAAAATAAATTAATCAGTTACAAGTTAGTTACGAGATCAAGAATAAGCTTCTTACTCCAACTTTGTAAGAGTCTTAACTTAAGCTTATCTTACGGTGTTAAGAACACAATACCGGTGTATCTTTTTATTAAGTACAACAAAATATAATTATAATAAAAGACTGGTAGGTAACTTAAAAATTTTAATTTTAATCGGAAGAAGAAACAAAAAGACTATTAGTAACTTGTTTTTTAGTGACTATTACAATACATACTTGAGAGAACCCTTTATTAGACAGCGAGACTAATAACACACATTGTAATTCTATATATTATAGAGACGCAATTTGATTGTGTTTCCATTTTAATATTTGTTGTAACTGTTGTGATCACACGTCCCGGTTTCAAGTGGAATGGCCTCCGTTTAAGTTTCGTGTTCTGCTATCCACAAAATACATAAAATTACATCCTAATTTGACATTATGTCATGGACGCATAACAGCAAAAAACCTTGTTACCTGATGTCATTTTGAGCAAAGATGTTATGGAACTCCGTAACCGTAGCCGAAACGATCGGATAGCCGAAATAAAAATATATCCGAAACCATAATCGAATCCGATAAAAAAGTTTCGAATAATAACGGATAGTGGCAGTCTAAATGAAACACGTTATGACAGGTTTTCGCTATCCAAGGAAATACATTTGCCGCGTCGCTTTCATCTTTAGATGTTTTTATTAATTGATTTTTAAAGTTTTTATTCCATGATTATAATACCAAATAATACCTAGAAAGAACGCCTAACTTTTACCTTGTAAATACACTATATAGTTTTTATACATATTTATTTTAGTTTTAAAAGTCTTAAATACTTTAAGAATAAGAATATACCAGGAACATATCTCTAGTAATATTTGAGGTAAAAACAGAAGTTCGTCAGTTTTAGTGGCCCGGCTGCTTGCTACTTACAGTCCGATTTCAATTTGATCATTTACGTATCGCGACACGTCAAGCACAAGCAGTCGTTATTTTTCTCGCTAACAATTGCAAATTTAAGTAAATATAAGACTACCTTAAATGTCTTTTAATTTTATATCAATATCTGATAATCAGGCCATCTGATAGTAAGTGGTCACTGTCGCAGCAAAATCTTCGCAACGGCAATGGTGTTATTTATTTATTTACACTTTATTACACTTAATACAATGTGGTATAAAAGGCGAAATTTATGCTAAAAGGATTCTCCACCAGTTAACCTTTGGGCTAAGCAAATATCAGCGATGACGGCATTAGCATCTACATATGTATATAAATGTATAAACTAAATATCATCATTAACATATTAATGGTCAAGTAGGAAGCTTTTTAATTGGTTCTTTGATACCAAAACATTTAAAAAAATAATTTTCAGGGTTTATATTAGAAGGAGAATGATTACTAGTCAAGTACGTCAAGCTGGTTGATATAGAGTGTAGCGATCTTCAGCTGTAGAGGTTATGTTACATTGGCTCATCCATTTTTCAGGTTTCTCGTATATTATGAACAGAATCTTTAATTACCTCCTGACAAACTACACGAACCAGCTTTTGTTGTTTATAAAACATCTAATTTACATTTACAAACATTGTTCTGTAGCACAATACAGATGTAATGTAAACGCGTAGAAAATACTTCTCTCTCAGTCAAATAGGGAATATTTTTTGTATTTCTTTGTTTACGTACATACCAGCGATACAACTTGCGAACAATAGCTTACGAGATCCAAAGTTTTTGCATACCAGGAAAATTATTGCGAAAACTGTGGACTTTCAAATACTTACTGGTATAATATTTCTGTATTGAAGCATCGAATTGCTTCTTATTATTGAGTAGCCGTCAAACTTTACCCTTGCCCGCCCTCGCATTGTTGTTCAGCGGACTGAAAAAGTGGAACCCCATACTCTGTTTTTCGGATATACATATTACATCCGAATAAATCCTTCTAAATTTATGAGTTACGTTGTTGTGGTCACATGAATACTGGTAGCAACAACGAAAGTTTTTTCCCTAGTTAACGATGTATGGAAAATAGTTCATGAATAACATAAGGGCACATTATGCATACTTCCATTGTTTGGATAACAACAATATTTCCTATTCCACCATTATTGTGGGTCTGCCGTATGCGTATGCTGTTTGTTGATAGCTGTTTAAATTACTTAAAATTTGTAAGAATTATTTCTCAGAGCGATAATACAAGATAATTAGATAATTAATCGTAAATGAAGATATATTTTGGAGAAAAATTCACCAAATACCTTTGATATATTGAATTAATATATGAATACTCAGGGCAATTATATATTAAATTTTACTACCACTTACTTCAAGAGAATCCTTGTTTTCGTCATTTCGCGAAGAAAAGCAATGCTATAATTAATAATTCATTAATGCTATAATTCATCGAATTGTTTATCCGATCAGGTCCACATAATTCTGGACATCTTTTGCCGTCAATATGAATTCCAGAGGTAGATAAGCAATAATTGTTTACCTTTATGAACATTGATGTTCCTCAAAGAGTAACATTAAATAGTCGTATCTTCAAGTGACTTAAACGCTAATTTTTCCACAGATTTGTAATAGACTATATATATTCTATTGCAAATCTATGAAAAAATTAGCGTTTTAAGTTAGGAGTACCTACTTCTGTATCGAACTCTTATGTGGGCTGTAACGATAAAGCGAATGGGCAATAGCTGTTACATTTTCGTAAGAAGTATATAAAGACAACCATAGTAATTTTTTTATTTTTTGTCAGTTGATTTTAATTTAAAATCGTTGATAGTGGATCTTTGAAAAGTTTATACATTTTCCAATTCATACTAAAATAATTTCTTCGATTACTTATACAGGTTCTTAATTCATCATTAAAACTCATAATTGTCCCACTGCTGGGCTCGGGTTTCCTCTCACTATGTAAGGTGTAAAGGGCATAGTCCGTCACGCTAGCTATATTTGGATTGGTAGACTTCATACGCTTTTGTGAACACACATATGATTTGAAAATTTAAAGGTTCATGCTGCACCGATCCCGTACGGGAGATCGAGTTCAAACTACAAGCCTAACACTGCTTGTTAATTACTAATCCTTTTACTTACGTCTAATAAACTACCGCGGAAAATTTTAGGTTAAAAAAAAGGTAATTTGAGAAATTCGATGAAAGCCAACAACTACATAATATATGATCAGGTTTATCGAGCGAAGAGATCTTTGTGTGGAAATGCAGCGTTCATAGTATGATTTGGATCCGGCACTCCTCTGGGCACAATAGGCTTTTTATGCAAAAATGTCTCGCTTTGCGGACAAATGCAAAAAAATCGCAAAGCGCCGGACTTAGTTCTTTAATACGATAAAAGAACGTCTGTATGAGTGGAAACTGTCCAGTATGAGTACGTTATGAGCTGAAAAATAAAACTGGAAATCAGATTTAGTACGTACATCCTTTTTCTAGTATTTTTATTTCTTCTCTTCTAATGCATAACCGTTTATAACCCGACAGCTTGTATCGATTATAAGCGACCGAAGAAGAATAGTAACTGGAGATGCAGTTCGTGTTTGAATTGATATCGCTAGTGGCGATATTTCGTGAGCATTTTCGTATCTTGAAGAATACTTTGGAGGCCTTCAAGGTCATAATAACGTCCTTGAAACAATTCTGTTTGTAACAGCGAGTGAGGTGGAAGTTTTTCTAGAACTTTTTAATAACAAGGCCATGCCCTACAGCTAATGGGTTGAAGCCAATATGAGTTAACAAACAGATTAGTTAACAATATTGCGTAAGGCCTTTTTAACTTATACTTATTTTTATTATTAACATTATTCCCTTTGCTTCATTTGAGAATGTCCGCTTTAATTCAAAAGCTTTAATTGAATGAGGTATGCGCAGAGCCCACCCGTATACTAAACATGGTATTATATTATTAGATTTAACAGGTCCAAAAACGTTCAAATCATTATTTTATTGTTCAAACATATTTACAAACAATGGTTTAAATAAATTTAATTGCATTGTTGATTAATTGCATTTATAAATTGTTTGTTACCGATAAAATCAAAAACTACTGAATCGATTTTAAAAATTCTTTAAACTATGGTAGCTAATATGACTTTTTTATATTAAAATGAAAAATTATGACTTATTTTATTTTAAACATATTAGGAATCCTTATTCAAATTGCAATAAATTAACCCAATTTTCGATATAGAGGTTAAAAATATTTTTTCGAAATTTTATCCGTCTGTCTAAAGCCACTGAATAGGTTTAGATGATATTTGACACATATAATGTAGGATGCTTTTTATCTCGGGAAATGGATTTGTTCCTGCGAGAAAAGTTAATATGGACATTGTATTAAGAGTGCAGTATATACAATTTTTACTGTTAAGCTACAATTATTTTAATACATTAATATGTTTTTAATACTTAGAACTAAAGAAAATCTTAAAACAATACAGATGCAATTTCAACGAAAGGCTTAGGTTTTCTGAAGCGAAGCAAGAGCGGGTTTTTAATAAATTAAGTTAAACGAGTTTGACTTCAATATATATTTAGGTAATTAAAAACCATAAAAAGTTGCACAGAACCTTTAACCTCACTGCAACAAAAATTATAACAACATCGATCCCAACTGCCCGCGCAGGGAATAATCCATCATCGTAATCTACTTAATATAAATTTAACTCGACTCTCAAACCATAAACTTTTTAACAAAACAACCATTACTTATGAAATGAAATAATTATAGATATGTATTCAATTTTGAGTGATTGATGCAACGCGATGACCAGATCTTAGCAATGCTGGCCGTATTGCGGCGGCCTAGAATACTCCCCCCAATCCCATGTTGACAAAACAGGGTGTCGTAAGAGGCAACAGAAGTCAGCCTTCTTGGCGGTAGGGCTTCGCGTAAATATTATATTATCAGTATTATTATTAAGTCATTAATATTATTACTGGTATTATTATCATTCCGTAAAGCCTGCCTGGCTAGCTACCACCCTCCTGCTTGAGTCAGCCGCCAAACGACTTGTCGTGTTCCGGCTGGGGGCTTGAGAGCCATTTCTTTCTTTCTTACCTTCTTCTAATTTCCTGGCCGGCAAAGCATCAGTGATACCATTGGTTTTGCTGATGTCCATGGGCGACGGTGACCGCTTACCATCAGGTAGCTCGTCTGCTCGTTTGTCGGCTATTAACATAAAAAAAATGTTTTCTATACCTACTAATGATAAAACTGTAACAAAGCCGAATTTGTACATGAAAAAATTGTTGAAAATTATAATGAAGATAGTTTTTTATCGACTAATTAATTAATTATAACGGTTAAAAAATTTTATTAGTCGCTATTTATCTGATTATTTATCTAGATGCAACAGTATCACGTGTAAGCCAAATTTTAAAATAAGTTAATTAGCTTGCATCATTACAACTCATAATGAATCGATATCTAGGATGCTTTGTATACCTGGATGGGTCTGTTCCCGTGGGATTCACGATACCGTTTACTACGAAAATTCTATTAAGAGATAAGTAGATAAAGTTTTAGGTATTTTTAGAGATATTGCAATAAAATAAATGTATTGCTAATTTGTCGACAACTAAAAAATAGGATAATTTGAATCGCCTGGCAAAGGGCTCGTTTCATGCTTGAGTCGAATCCAACCTACACTGTTTCTAACGCGCATTGCTGAACAACGGACGAGACTATATGGTCCGATCCTTTTTTGGTCACTGGGCTTTCTGTAACTTAATTAATCCTTAGATCAACCGTAAAAGTTTTTTAAAAGTGTTTCAGTTGTACCACCGAAGAACCAGTTAATATGCGGATTTATTGTTCTTTCTTGGCCGCAACATGCGGGTAATTCTGTTGACATGCCCTGACTGATGTGCCTATTAACCATCAGGTGAACTGTTTTTTGTTTTCTGGCTGATACAAATTCTTATTTATATTTACCAAAGAAACCCTGTATAGGGATGACAGAATCCCTAACATTAGCGGACGTAGGTAAGCCATATACAAACAGACCTTTTGTGTACAATCTATTTTTTGAATAAAAATTGCAAAGGCAACATATACGGCCCATCTCAGGCCCAGGAAGCACAAACAGTCTTTGATTGATAACACCCTCTACGTTTAGTAATATAACAAATGTTATTGTATTGGTTACTGAAATTTAAATCAGCTATATTTTGCGCATCTTTACTTATAGAATAATATACTGAGCAATACACTTATAGAATATTGTACTGAGCAAACTGACCTTGCTTCGCTTCAGAAAAACTACACCTTACACTTAGAAATACCACCTGCATTGTTTTAGATTAATTTATAACATTTTTATTTATGGACGGATTGTAATGAAACTTTAAGTATTAAGTGATGCTTACTGCAACATATTAGTGAAAACCAGCATGAAAACACAGACAAACAGACATACACAAAAACACGAAAATTTCAATAATTATTGCTTTGAGTTCCAAAGCGTTAATAAAGGTCCCTAATAGTATTTTTTTCTCATACATCATGAATGTACAAAAAGGGATTAGTTAGAATTTTATTATAATATATATATGTATATAGGAGATATAGATTATTCATATTTTAAAAAACTCATTATATCTGAGTATTTTTATATCTGTATCTGAGTATTTTATGTATATCTGAGTAGTTTTGTTTCTCAAAAGTCTTTGATTATATTATCCAACATAAATGTTTTATTTCAACTACTGAAAAACTTGACATTTATCGTCGGTCGGATAGAATATTCTGCTCTGTTTCGGAGCGAAAGACGTGTTGGTGACGATATGTATGTTGGTATATACTTTTATTTATTATAAATGCATGTTTTCCTTTGTGGGAGGAAAGGAGATTCTATGCATGTACAGAAGTATATACCATCATACATTGTGCTCTCGGATTGTTGCAAAGTAAATTAATAATACTAGTTTAATAACAATGAATTTCCGCAAAGTAACGCCTGATACTATCAACGGGATAGAATACTTTTAAAGAAACACATCAACGGCTGTCTAGCCACAAGCATCTACTTTATACTTTAAAAGTAGCTGGCAGAACGGTAATCTCCATCGATAACTTGTGTACTTTCGCAACTGGGTTGTAATAAATCAGTACATCTACAGTTTTAATAACACTTAAATATGAACAAAATCATGACACAATTCGTTATGCGGTTTCAATTTGTGCGCGGAGGAGCTATCTCGATATACCTAAATAGAAAGAACAAAATTAGGAATTAATTCAGTTAAGAAAGATACGTATAATTTAAACTCATTATCTATACTGTAATGTTGAAATAAATTTACTATTATTATTTGTTCCATAAGATATGCAAAACGATCATGTTGATAATAACCCTGAGTGTTGAGCAAACGATTGCGGGTGCATTTTCCAACTGAGGCGGATAATCGTGTGATATAAGTTTTTCTCGGATTTGGCTTTTTGCATTCTCTGTGCCAGTTCACGCTGCACGTCAGTAATAGCATTTTCATTTAAATGAATTTAAACTTCTACCAAGGCTCTTTTAACTAGTAAACACATCCGCATTAATTAAAAGTCACCTTAATCAGACTTCTCTTGACATAGTTTGTCCAGCATACACATTTACACGGTCACATACATATAAGGGATAAAGGACAGGAAACATTTCACACACGCGCGTCCGATAATACGGATGAGATTATTAAAATATCATGTCTGCGTATTTATGCGAAAAAACATTTCAGTAAAAATTTATATTCTTTATTACTAATTTAGCATTTTGTATAAAAAAAAAATTACCATTAACATTACCTTATAATAATAATTAATAAAAATTAATAAAACATTAATAATTATGATTAGTATTATTATTAATCTATATATATAAAAGAAAGTCATGTAAGTTACACCATTTATAACTCGAGAACGGCTGGACCGATTATTAATATTTTTGTGTTTTTGGATAAGTATTAAAATATTATATCTATATACGTAGCATGTTCAGAAGTCGGAAAACCATCTGCTTTATTTGTTCTTGCGCCTGATAACAAAACGAAAAATGTCGTATATCACAAGGTGCTTCACTGAAGAGTGCACTCTTCCTACCAATTCCTATATATTTTATTATTATAGTAATAAAATAAAAATTTGAACTTAATAAGTTTGTATTAATTTTAAAATCATAAATTTGCTCATTCATTGACTTTAGCCGAAACGAAGTTCGCCAGGTGTGCTAATTAACAATAATTAATTAATTTTAATAATTATTATAATTTCACAATAATTATAGTGATCGTTCTTATACATATTTCTTTTAGACGTTGATTTAAAATCGTAACGCTTAAGAATCCTCCGTTCTCATAATCCACAATGCGGTGTGGATTTATTGTTATTCAGTAATTTATACATCATTTTTAATTCATATTTTTTTACTTATTATTAGACAATATTAGACTGCACTCCTACCTAAAGTAAGTGCAAATCTCACCTGCCCTGCCGTGACTATGATCTATGTAACTAGGTCGAAATATCGGTATAAAATACATAAATCATGTGCTACAATTTAAAAATATTTTAAATCGAAATACAACAGTGAAACAAATATTCATTTATTCTAATGCTTTTGCCAGTATGATACAAGGTTGAATAGAGCTTTACGCCAGTATATAATACTTATCACTATCAATTTGGATGGGAACAATTTAGACTGATTATTCCATTCAGTTACGTTGTGTTTGTCACGTATCGTTGTAGCCCATCGCATTACGCTTTCCGTTACGTCATCAGATAATACTTGAGTGCCATTTGTGTTCCAACAACAGGATACAAATGATGGCGATCTCATGATTCGCTGCAAAAATAATGGATGGTGCGGTATCTAGGCATAACGTGATCAATCAAGCGCCCTCATTCAGCGTGATGTGGCATGAATGAGGCGTGATTGTTACTCAGATTTCATTTTTGTTCCACTAGAGTTCCTGTACAGAATAGTCATCACCTCAGATCTTTATTAATGTGAAACAATATTAAGGATGGTCTTATATTGCAGTGCTAAATTGCAGTGCTGTCATGACAGTTGCATGAAAATGTGACCATGGCAGTCTAGAAAAGGTCTTGTTCCTTACAGAGGGTTACATTTTCACAGGAATTTGAACAAGTTCACGAAGAGAAGTCCCTTTCGATTTCTGCTCGGTAAGATTGAAGTTTAAAAATAGTAGATTCATTTGGTGTCAAATCTACTAATTAATAACACTAGTGGTTACCTAAATTGACGTAATTTTTTGTTTATAATTAAAAATATTCACATTTATTTTTTCAAATTACGTTCGTGCTATTATTTTGGTCCCGAACATTGGTTGTTCGTTAATTATAGTTAACAGTCATTTTAATTAGGAGATCAAAATAAAAAAAGTTACATTTAATTTTTTTTAAATAATTGTTCAAAATATTTATGTTCGGTTCTTGAAAAACACTTATATGTATGTTTGTTTACCGAAAATGTCCACATCATAACAAACGAAATATGAACAAAGCCAAGGGAGTCCAAAAGCGAAAACACAATTGACTTTCAAAACCTTCAATCTCCGTAAAAGAGGGTTCACCTACAATTTGCGCTGCAGTAATCGCCTGTGAGATTAACTTTTCCGCAAGATAAACTTGCCCTCTTTGTATTAAATTATGCCAAAACTTCTTGGATGGAAATGAGGGAAATTTTAGAAGTGCTAATTGATTGATATTTCATTTCGGCAAGAGATATTCTTATTACATTTCGGCTTCCCAAGCGTTCGGCTGTTTCGTTAATGCAAATTGAAAAGTATCCTTTGAGAGAGTTTTCATACTAAGAAATGTTATATTTTATACCAACTTTGCTATTATTTGAAGTAAATTAGCCAGTACTCTCCGTATTGGAAGATTATGTCAATAATTAAAAGCAACCTTGATTCGTATATTTGAATTTATTATATTATGAAATTGTCAATAATTTCAAGCAAAAAAACTAGCAATTGTAGGTTTTATCTGATGTAACATACAAAACCCTTGTCCAAGACAAACAATCAGGTCTCAGATTTATTACTCCAGGAAAGCTTTTGAGCGTGTACTTGGGTTAGCCTTTTATGCCATCTCCATAGATAAACCATAAGACAAGACCTAGATTAAGTTCGCACTGGACCTAAAATTAAATATGAAATAAATAAATATATATTATGCTGTTGAAATATTGTATAAATTACCAAAAGTATGACTGTACACATAGATATCATTTAATTTAGATATATTATTATGAAAATGATTTTTTAAATTAAAATATATATTAACAATTTTTTTTTAAATATAATTATGAAAAGAAAGTAACAACGTCATACCAGTTATTATATGGAAGAAGAAAGAAAAAAAGAAAATACATTTATTCACAACTTGTGCAGCAACACACGTAAACAATCAATCTTAAATAGAGACATAAAAACAGAATATAGAAAGAACCACAGAAATAAGACAAAAAACATAGTTATAATTTAATGACATTTGATGTAAGCTGCGGCTGGTGTGATGCGACCGCGGCGCTTATTTTCAGTACGCCCCCCACCCGCCTTTGAGGACGGCTGTATGCATGCTACTTCCAAAAAAAGATTGTGAAAAATTCCATTATTTATTCTAATAAACAATAATAATAATAAGCGCACAAGATACTACATATATGGTTTTACAGTTTAGAAGTCTAAGGAATGCGTGACATAAATTTTGGTAAGTACGATAAGATAATACTTATATATATTATCGCACCTTTAGAATGAAAGTGACTTAACTCAAAATTCCTGAAATTTTACTATAAATTTACTTAAAAAAGCTTACTCTAAAACCCCATGGTGAAAATGAGCCCGAATTATGAGTGAGAAAGGGAAAAAGGGAAAACCTCATATATCATTCTCTTTAAATTTACTCAAGACCATACATTTTTGAAAACTTTCTTCGTCATTTCCCATCAATAGCAATTTTTGAGTTAAGTCCCTTTCATACTTTCAAGCGTTTATTAAAATTGCAATGTATAATTTTTCAGGGTGTTAATTATTACTTTACAACA